>WOVY01008175.1:0-22032 GCA_013436015.1 Rhipicephalus annulatus
GAGACCTGACGGAGCTCGTGTGTAGTATTGTACGCGAGGAGCTGCAAAAGCTGCACGCGGCGCCTTCTCAGCCCATGTAGCTGCTCTAACGAATGTCGTCCGCGAAGAGGTCCGGCAGCTGGTGCACCTCATGACGACTCTGCGTCCAGCCGAGGTCCAACTCATGACGGCCCCGCGTACAGTCGAAGCTCCACTATTTACGTACGTGGAAGCATTACGCACTCTTACACTGGCTTTTGGCTATCTATCCCACCGTCCACCCTGCAGACGGTGCCACCATTGTACTCAGGACCACCGTAGTACGGTGACCCGCCACTTACACGGAAATCCATTGTGTGGCGTGGCCCCGACAACCGGCCTCTGTTATCACTGTGGTGAACCAGGTCACATCTACCGCGATTGCGCTTACAAGCACATGGGTCTTGCCGGCTTTAGATGCTCGTCCACCCAGAGATGGAAGCGGCCCGTGCTATCACCGAATACTTGGCAAGTCAGACGTTCCAAACACTTCCTTGTCGCCAATTCCACTCACCGTCTTCACGGTGCTCCACGTCGCCTGGCCAACAATCAACCTTTGCGGACATCCTTGCAGGAAGATCGCTTAGATCCACGAGCCCGCGCCGGGGAAACTAAGAACAGTGACCTCTGGGGGTGAGGCCGCTGTTGATCGACCGTTACAAGACCCTCTCCTAAACTGCCTGCGGATATCCGACGACATTTTTTTTACCGACGTGTGGCAACGACGACAAACGTGTCTCTGCTCTCATCTCCGTTCTTATCGACAACCACCTGCTAACCGCTCTGGTAGATACGGGTGCCATATATTCCGTGATAAGCGCTGACCTTGCTGCACAGCTACAAAAGGTAACGACACCTTGAGGACATGAATCCAACCTCCGGACTGCGGGAGGTCACTCATTGACACCGCTGGGAATATGCACTGCCCGGCTTCAAATTAGTAAGTCGACATACATTGCTTCCTTTCGTCGTAGTGCGCGAATGCTCCCAAAACCTAATTCTCGGAATGAATTTCTTCCGTGACCACGTAGCCGTTATTAACCTTCGCGACCTGCTCATAATATTCTCTGGCGACCATACAGCCAAACAAAAGGATGCAGCTGTGCAGACCACAACACTTCGAATTGCTGACGACAACCATCGCACTTCAGCCGCGAGCCAGTATGTTGGTAACTGTGGAGAGCAACTCTGACAGAAAGAGCAGTGGCATCACCGAAACTAACATGTAGGTGCTCTTGGCTCGGCAGATTTGCGTCGCGCGCGCTGTCGCCCAACTGAAACATCAGGGAACTCGGCTTTTGATCACGAGTTTCAGGGGCCAGTACTAACACTTGGCAAAGCGAACAGCGATCGTAAACTTTGAAGCCATTGATGACGAAGAATGTTTCACTATCACTCCGATTGCCACTGCCGCCGAATGTGAGACTGCATTAGCCAGTACAGTTGACGTGAATTGCCAGCTATCCTCTGTGCAGCAGCAGCAGATACGCATGATTTTACGTAAGTATAGTGACTGCTTTGCGTCCACCTCCAAATCAAGCAGGCCCCAACCACGAAGCACCGCATTATAACGCACCCTACCGAATGGACTTTACGACAGCACGCCTACCGCGCGTCGCAAAAAGAACAACAGGCAATACGTATTTAGGTAAACCATATGCTCGACGATGACGTCATCGAACCCTCGAACAGTTCTTGGGCGTTACCCGTCGTATTTTTTGAAAAGAAAGACGGCACTCTTCGATTTTGCATTGATTACCGGAAACTCAACAAAGTGACAAAGAAAGACGTCTACCCTCTCCCACGCATAGAGGACTCATTGGATCGACTTCGACATGCGCGATATTTTTAATAATGGATTTACGCAGCGGCTACTGGCAGATCAAGCTTGATGAACGCGACGGGGAAAGAACAGCCTACATATCTCCCAATGGCCTCTACGAATTCAAAGTGCTATCGTTTGGATTGCGCTCTGCACCGGCAACAATCTAAAAGATGATCGACACCGCCCTGTCGGTTTGAAGTGAAAATCGCGCCTCGTCTATTTAGACGACGTCATTGTTTTTCCAAAACATTTGAGCAACATTTACGATGACCTCAGTTCGTCTTCATCGCTATTTGATCCGCGGCCTATCGCTCAAATCGGAGAAGTGTCATTTCGGCTACGAGGAACTAAAGTTCCTCGACCACGTTGTCAGTCATGATGGCATTCGACCAGATCCGGAAAAGACCATGGCTGTTGCTCCAATTCAAACACCTTCGAACAAACGAAATTTGCGCCGATTTTTACGTCTTTGCGCTGACTACAGGCGCTTTGTGCAGAGTTTTGCTAACATCGCTGAACCACTTACCCGCTTAACGAAGGAGGATACTCCTTTTGTATGGAGTCCAGAGCAGAGAGCCGCTTTTCCAAGCTTCAACAGCGCCTTCAAAGTGAACCCTTACTAGGGCAATTCGATAATGATGCTGCCACCAAACTTCACACTGACGCAAGCAACATCGTTCTTGGTGCAGTGCTCGTCCAGTGGCAAGACGGTGCCAAGCGTTTTATCACTTAAGCTAGTCGCGTTCTGTCATCTGCGAAAACTAACTACGCCACCGCGGAGAAGAAATGCCTTGCTGTTATTTGGGCGATATAAAAGTTGCGACCGTATCTGTATGGTATTCAGAGTAGTTACGGACAATCGTGCCTTCTGTTGGCTGGCCAATCTCAAGGACCCTTCAAGGCGCCTCGTGAGGTGGAGCCTACGCTTTAGAAAACTAGAGGTTACAGTCGTCTACAAGCCGGGCCGCACGCACACTGATGCTGATTGCCTTCCGTGCGTTCCCCTCGCGACTACATCGAGCGATGTTGATACCGATGGCCATTTTCTTTGTGCAGTCAGTGAATCTGACTTGGCCCAACCAACAACAGTGGAATAGTTCAGAGTTCGGGACAACTAATCCAATACCTTCAAGGTCACAGCTCGAGTCCACCATCGGCATTGGCACGTTCAGGGTCATTTTCTCTCCGCAACAACACTCTCTACAAAAGAACTTCGAACCTTAAGCGACTAAATACCTCCTCATCGTTCCAACAAACCTACGTGCTGACATTTGATTTGCCTGCCATGACGAGCCTTCCTCCTCCGGCCACCCGCGATTCGCACGTACCCTTGCCCAGATTTGGACTCACTACTACTGGCCAAAGCTCACCCAGGATGTCAAGCATTACGTGAAAATCTGTAACCATCACCAGTGCCATAAAGCCCCACCTGTGCGCCCTGCTGGTTTATTGCAGCCTGTTGCACCGCCATCTCAACCATTTCAACGAATCGGCATGAACTTGCTTGAGCCCTTCCCGAAGTCACATGATGGCAACCGCTGGATCGTAGTCGCTGACTGGAGGTGCCAACAGGAGGCCGACATTGTTCATGTGTCACGGATGAAGCCACACTACAACCGAGCCACCTCACACTGCTTCATCATGTGTCTTTGTGCGTGTACGTGATTACTTTACCTTTTATACAGCATTAACCCTTTCGGGCATTAACCCTTTTGTTGTGCAGTGGTGTCAATTGACACCACCGCACACCATTTCTCCTAATATCTTGGAAACGTAATCAATACTTCTCATTCTTGGCGGCAAAGTTCTTTGATGTTCGCCATTTCAGTTGACATCAATATTGCGGCACATTTGTGGAGGTAGCAGCCCCAAAGAAGAAGAAGCACGACCATGTCTTCGGTGAAGCTGAGGTGCGTAAATAGAGTCAGGTAAGCGCAATTTTCAGGACGTTGTATTGACGCTGTTTCAATGAGTATTACGCTTACAAGTAAGGCGTTTATTCCCATTTTGTGTACACTAATGATTAGTAGAAAAAATAGGACATTTTTTATTACCTAATTACTGAGCTCCGATTACCTAATCTGATGCCACGTTGACTAATCGGGAATTTCTTGCACCACTGCCTCATTTTTTTCTTGGTTTTCTGAGGTCCTAGCTACGACGAAATCACGCACAAAAAATCTATTCGATCAAAATAAAGATTTCATATCTAAAACGGTTAAGCATCAGGGGTGGTACTTCTTTTGGAAGGAGGGGTAATCCCATGGGCATCGAACGAGATTGAGCCATGCCGATGCGAGTATGTGCCATTTTGTAAAAAAGAAGAAGATTGGTTGTTGTGCTTGCGGTCTAACGTTCGGTTCGGTACGACGGTTCAGTGGCTGCTGCTCCTGTGAAAGACGTTGTGGTCTTTCCGTAATCACGTGGGAATATACACGCACACACACACATATATATGTAGTGGTACTGTAGGTTTAGGAAAGGAAGACGCTAAAGCGTCCTGTGTACACCTGAATCGGAAATACGCAGTTACTCTGTCGCAAGTTGTTTCTGTCTTTCGTTTTCGCTACACCACGACACTGGTGGAGGTGCTGGACTGCGACCCCCGCCTGATGCTTCACACTCCAATGGGAGCCGTTCAACCAGCCCGCGCCCACTTATAGAAACTCCTGGCCGTGCATCGCTTCAGTCGTCGCTTGCGAGGCCTCCCTTTAGAGTTCACCCCTCGCCGCAGCCCTCTGCACGGCAATGCTCAACCTTTTCCAATGACCACTGCCAGTCCAGAACAGTTACTCCGAGACAGTAATCCTCCCGCCCCATCTAAGGTAACCCTTTTTTCACCACTGGTGCCTAATAGCTATGGCGGCGGCAAGAAAGGGGACGTTGAAGACTGTTATTGAAGACTTGATTACTATAAACGTGTTACCAAAACTAACCAGTGGTCACTTGAACTAAGGCTCTCCCGCGCCTATTTCTATCTCGGCGACAGTGGTCTCACATGGTTCGAAAACAGAGAAGGCAGTTTATCAACATGTAGTGATATTACGCGGCAGATGACTGAAACACTTGCCAATGTTCACCGGCGCGACCATGTGCAGCAGTTACTAGAGTTATGCGTTCAGAAGCCCTTTGAAACGGTCATATTTGTTCATTGAGGACATGACCCACCTCTTCCGCAGAGCTGACTCGCACAAGAAAGACGACAAAAAGTTGCGCTACGTCATGCATCGCATTAAGGAGCAGTTGTTTGCCGGACTTCTACGCAACCCGCCAAGCACCGTGGCGGACATTATCAAAGAAGCTACGGCCGACATTACAATCGCTTGTCTAGCAGCGCCCACATTGAAGTCTCCACTGCGACTTCTGGCAATCAAATTTTGTTGCCCGATATAAGAATAATTATTCGCGAACAGCTGTACAAGCTGTGGGCCCCGGTAAAAAAAAACACTCACGGCGTCTGTCGCTGAAGTCCGCGAAGAAATGCACCGAGCGTTTTCAACCACTGATCCTACTCAGGATCAGCGACCCATAAGCTACGCAGCCACGCTTCGCCGCCCGCCACACGTTGCGCTGTCGTACCGCCAGCCATCGCGTGGTCACCACCACGAGAACAGACACCGTGACGCTCTGCCATCGTTCCGCCGAACGAATTGCTGTCATAGAAAGAGCGGTCTCCCGACATGACGGGTCGTTCGCTAAATTACGAGCCATTGCGACGTTCACAGCTTCACAAACAGATGGCAGGCGCACTGTAGACAGGCGTCCAATTTGTTTTAACTTCGGAGGTTAGGGCCACGTTTCCCATCACTGCTGGCACCGCACCAAAACATTTCTCCCTCTTCTGCCATGGCTTGACAATCGACGCGCCAACGACAACTATCTATGATGCCGAGACGAGCTGATTTTGAAGGACCCCTTTGTCACAACCCCATTTTCATGACCGCCGTGTCAACAATGAGGACAGTGTGCCTGATTACCAGCCAGGTTCGGTACGTCTACTACGCACTCTGCCTACAGCCTACTCGCCTTCGTCGTGCCGCCGCACTAGTACTAACATCAGTGGAAGGAGGTCAACTAGTCCACGGCAAGTAAACTGAAGGCGGGCAACATGCGGGAGTGGGGTTTCAGGGCGTCAAGGTGACGAAACATTGGCCCCGTATCTTCATGCTAATCTGCAAATGTCGTCGAAAGATGATAGTGTTGCGAGTGGAGAGAGTGAACAAAACATTTATCTGACGTTCTGGGCAAGAAAACTGGTGAACGGTATTCTGGAGGCGCTGCGTTAGTGTGCTTAGAGCGTGCCGCGGAGGCGAACAAACGCGTCAAGTCAAGTCACTCGTGAGACATGAGCGCCATCTGGCAGTTTTCTTGGAAAACAAAGCACGTGGCTCTGAGACGGGTATGCTCGCTCGTCTCAGATGTGATAAGGTGTAGAACGCAAGTTGACAAGTCGGTGCCACCACCGTCTCGTCTTAGCAAAGCGTTGGAAACGCCTTCTCGTACAAGCGTTACATAGTCAGCCCAGCGTGATAATCACTACGGTTCTTAAAATTACTTATGTGTGCCTTTTCTAGTAAAAACGCACATGCAGAATATATACGTGTTGTTATGGTGCCCCAGACATGCGCAATAATTGATTTTTAATTCACAATTGCACAGACATGAACGGTAAACGTCTAGGAACATTGGTGAGTGCCGCGGATGGGGTCAGCCGTTTCAAGTACTCGGTGCCGTTAAGAGTGGAAAAACGGACAAATTTAGAGACCGACGGAGAGACCAAAATTTCGGCATCAAAGGTCCCCAAGAAAAGCCCCTGTTGCTCTTACCGCAGGATGCCGTGAAGCCGACTAGTCGAAACCCTAACGTAAAAAGTGGCCACTGGAGTCTTTTCGCGGCCCAGCCAGAAGGAGTCTGACTGACCGCTAGATGGCGTAGCCATCCTCGCTTTTACTCTTTTGTTAAGACATATAATAAACTCTTCAAGAGGATCTCAGATACCCCAGTTTGGCAGAAATTTTTCGCAAAAAAGAAGTCTTATTATTCTGTGCAATTTTTTATATCTGCTCCACATCATGTCCCGCGGACGACATATAATGCCTTACAACAAAACCAGTAAATTATGACAAGAAAGCGTTGTCTTTCTGAATTTGTTTTGCACAAAGAGGCACATTCATGTGGTTTAGATGTACTGTACATGTATTCACTTTCTGGAAGCATGCATGTGTAGCCTAGTGGTGAAGACACTCGCTTTCGGAGCATTCGGATGCGAGTTCAAATCCCAGCATCGGAAAGATAACTTTTTGTTACTTTATTTATGCTGAAGACATTATCGGGTCTGACAAGCCACTTGTGGCGCTGAAAGCAGCACACTAGCTGGGCCGCAGGGCCCTACGGGAGTGTCCGTTCCTAATTTAAGTATGTTTCTCTATAACGAAACTGTGACCACAGATCATACCGTTTTGAAGACGATACTCTTCTTGGGGACCTTCAGCGCGAAAATTTTGGTCTGTCTGCCTGTTCTTTTGTCTGGTTGTCCATTCTTAACGGTACCGGGCACTTTAAACGGCACCAGCGCATATCCTAAATAGGCAACCCCATCCGCAGCGCCCACCATTGTTGCTCAAGAGTCAGCGTTCATACTTGCGAGTTGGTCGCTTAAAAAGCAATTATCGCACAAATCTTAGGCACCATAACAACACGTATATATTCTGTATGTGCGCCTTTTACTAGAAAAGGCATACATAAATTATTATAAGGACCATAGTGCTTATAACGCGGCACTCACTGTGTAACGCTTGCACGAAAAGATAAGTGTTTTCAACGCTTTGCTAAGACGACATGGTGGTGGCACCTGCCCAACACCTTTCTTTCGACACCTTATCACGCACGCCCGTCTCAGAACCGCACGCTTTGTTTTTCAAGATAACTGCCAGATAGCGCTCACTTCTCACGTGTGACGTGACTTGGTGCGCTCATTCGCCTCCACCGCACGCTCGAGGCACTCTGACGAAGTGCTTCCAGAATACCATTTACCGATTTTCTTGCGCAGAACGTCAAATAAACGTTTTGCTCAATCTTTCCAGACGCAAAACTATCGTCTTTCGATGGCATTTGAAGAATAACATGCAGAAACGGGGTAAATTTTTTTTGTGAACGGACGGCAAGTAACAGCCTTAGTTGACACCGGTGCCTACTTTTCTATTATAAGTGAATACCTTCACGTACGCCTCATGAAAGTAAAGACAACGTGGACGACACCTCACAGCGGCACTCAGGCAATGCGGAGGTGGGCACAGCGGCACTCAGGCAATGCGGACGCTTAACCCCTTCGTCTTCATCGTGCAGATGCTGCAGCTCTTCCCGGACTTGCTGTTCTCTGTCAGCGGTGGAAACGCCATCTTGACCACGGACACGTGGACTGCGCAGGCATTCAACGCACCGACACTACACGCACCAGATATCCTGCTCTTCGTGGCAGTTGAATCTGAGTTGCGTCACTATAAGGCAACCAGTGCAATCGACCTACAAGCAGCGCCACCACGGATAACCACGACTACAAAAGCGCCCGCACCAAACAACGCAGGCTGTGGCACAGCGGCACTCAGGCAATGCGGACGCTTAACCCCTTCGTCTTCATCGTGCAGATGCTGCAGCTCTTCCCGGACTTGCTGTTCTCTGTCAGCGGTGGAAACGCCATCTTGACCACGGACACGTGGACTGCGCAGGCATTCAACGCACCGACACTACACGCACCAGATATCCTGCTCTTCGTGGCAGTTGAATCTGAGTTGCGTCACTATAAGGCAACCAGTGCAATCGACCTACAAGCAGCGCCACCACGGATAACCACGACTACAAAAGCGCCCGCACCAAACAACGCAGGCTGTGGGCACAGCGGCACTCAGGCAATGCGGACGCTTAACCCCTTCGTCTTCATCGTGCAGGTGAGAAGGGAACATGGAATTTGTATTCGATCAGACAACCGTTTCTTGCTTGTGCTGCTGTGCCCGCGGCAGTTTTGTGGAATTGTGTCAATATGTATAGACCTAGCGAAGAAATTATTGCTCCTTGGGGGCGATATTGAAACAAACCCTGGGCCTGAGCTAACCCAAATCGCAAGACAGATAAAGGAAATTGCTTCCGACATAAAAGAGATAAAAGAGAAGCGTCTGACCGATATTGATAAAAAGCTTGACGCAATAACGGAACTAGAAAAGAAAGTCGAAGCTTCTCACGGTGAAATATTAAACATGAAACAGGTAATTGAAACACTGCAAAAAAGAATAGATGACCTTGAAAATCGAAGCCGCCGGTCAAACCTTATTGTGTACGGCTTAGCTGAACAGGAGGGAGAAACAAGTGAAAGCTTAGAACAAGCCGTAAACGAAGGTATTATTAAAGAAAAACTGGAACTTGAACCAGTTGCAATCGAACGTATACACCGATTAGGGAATGCACAGCCAAATAAAGTCAGACCAGTGATTTTCAAACTGCTGGATTCTAGACAAAAAAATGGAATACTCAAAATGGGTACAAACTGAAAAACTCTGGCTTGTCCATTGGTGAAGACTTCTCGCGTAAAATACGGGAAGTCAGAAAGAGGCTTTGGGAGAGTGCAAAAGAAAATCGACAGAAACACGAGAAGGTGTCACTAGCCTTCGACAAACTCTATATTAATGGCCAAGCCTTCGTTTGGAATAACGAAAAAAATGACAAAGTTCTGCTCCGTCAAAAAAAGGACGACACGAAGGGGCGGCCTTACACTCGTCAAGGCACAAAATTAAAGAAATAACTGTACTGAATATAAATGCTAGAAGTATTCTAAACAAAATCGAAGCTCTTGAAAATCTGTTGCTTGAATATGAACCTGATGTTGTGGCTATTACTGAAACATGGCTCACCCCTGACGTGTACGACTCTGAAATTGCTCCCCCAAGTTATTCTGTAATCCGCAAGGACCGTCTGACGCGAGGGGGTGGTGTTGCTCTGCTGATAAAGAATCGCTTTTCCTTCCACGTTTTGGCGCACAATTTAGAAGCTGAAGCAGTCTTTGTAAACTCACGTGTGATTCAGGGACTGTGTTCATTGGGTGTGTTTACCGGAGCCCGTCATCGGGTCATGGAAGTATATCGGCCATTCAAGAATTCATGCATCAAAATGTGAGAAATTCGAAAGTACTGCTGATGGGTGATTTCAATCTTGCTGACATAGAATGGAATACTATGCATCACTCGTCAGCAGCCTCTGAAGCTCTCTTTGATATTATGCTTGCCTTTAACCTTCAACAAATCGTAACTGAGCCTACGCGCACACAAGGTGCCGTTAAAAACATCCTGGATCTTATCCTTCTCAGCCAACACTTCCCGATAAGTGCTGTTAAATCGAGTATTATTGAAGGCATTTCGGACCACGATATACCGCTATGCATTCTACCTATTAGCAATACCCAAATCAATCGTGACGAAGTGTCTGTGATTGCTGACTTTCAAAGAGCGGACGACAACAGCATACTAACACACTTAGACTACGAGTTTGCCAACTTTTCACAACTCGCTTCGGACGCATCATGTGACATAGACGCTCTATGGATTAAGTTCAAATCAATTATATTTTTTTGTATCGATAAGTATGTTCCCCAAAAAACTAGAAAACAGCAGAGGTCAAACCCATGGATCACGCGTGAAGTTATTCACTCAAAACGTCGCGTGAATCGTCTTCGTAAAACAGCAAAAAATAACCAAAGCCAATCGATAACTTTAAAACTGCAGAACGCTAAGACTGATCTACGAGATAAAACCAAAGCGGCAAAAGATCATTACTTTAACGTAACTCTGCCGAGTTTCCTTGCAAATAACCCTCGCAGGTTCTGGAAACATTTCAGTGTAAAGGGGGCAGTGACACAACTATCTGCAAAAGAAAAACAAGATAAAGCTGAGTCATTTAACAACTTTTTTCAGTCTGTATTCACAGCTGAAAATAAAAATGTACCCTCTATTAGTTCGCGCATTACCACGACCATCGATGACCTAATCATTACAGATGCCGGTGTCATGAATCTTTTATTGAAAATTGATCCCAGGAAATCTAGTGGTCCCGATAACATTCCGAACGAATTTCTTAAAAGGTACGCGGAATGGAGTAGTAAATATCTCGGAATAATTTTTAGGAAATCCTTGCAGCTCGCTAAATTACCGTCTGACTGGAAATTAGCTAAAGTCATACCAATACATAAATCCGGAGATAAAGTCCTGGTATCGAACTATAGACCTATATCTCTTACAAGTACATCGTGCAAACTACTAGAACATGTTATTTTTAAACACATCACATCTTTCCTTGAACAAATACATTTTTTTTCTCCCAACCAGCATGGATTTCGAAACGGTTTATCAACTATTACACAATTGACCGAAGTTGTACATGACCTTGCACATAGCCTCAATCGCCGCAGTCAAACAGATATGGTCCTATTAGATTTTTCAAAAGCATTTGACAGTGTCTGCCATAACAAATTAATTGCGAAATTGGAAGCCATCTTAGGTAACACTTCATTCGCCAGTTGGATTAAGGACTTTTTGCTCAATCGAAAACAATTCGTATTCTTTGAACAAGCTACATCGAAAACCGTTTCTGTATCATCAGGCGTACCACAAGGATCAGTTCTTGGACCATTGTTATTTTTAATCTATATCAACGACATTGCAACAAACATCGACTCTAACATAAAACTTTTTGCTGACGATTGTGTTATATATCAGGAAATCAATAGCCATACAGACCACCTTGCGCTGAGTGCCTCCCTAAACACAATATCCGAGTGGTGTAAACAATGGCAGATGTCAATAAACGTAAAAAAATCCGCTGTGATCACAATAACTAAAAGAAAACAGCCCTCAATATTCAACTATGCAGTCGACGGCACCATGTTACCTAAAGTAAACCAACATAAATATTTAGGGGTGACGCTTACTTCGGACCTTAACTGGACCCAGCACATAGATAACGTTTCCGCAGCAGCACTACGCAAGTTATTTTTTCTTAAAAGAAGCCTAAAACTAGCTCCCACCCCAATAAAGCTGCTTGCCTATAAGACATTTATAAGACCGATTTTAGAATATGCCAACGTGGTTTGGTTCCCGCATACAAAGACTAACATAAGGAAACTGGAAGCAGTGCAAAGAAAAGCGATAAGATTTATTCACAACAGGTACAGGCGCACTGACTCCCCAACTTACCTTTTAAACGCATCCAATCTAAAAACGCTGCTAGAAAGGGCGAAAGAAGCCCGCTTAAAATTCTTGTTTCAGATAATTCACAACAGTTTCAAGATAAACGTGTCGAAGTACATTTCGTTTTCCGAAACCCGACCTACACGCCAACAGCATCCCAATATACTAACAGAATATTCATATAGTAATGAAACCTTCAAGCATTCCTTTTTTCCACTTGCCATTAGGGAATGGAATCAAGTACATCCATCGATCACAAACACCAAATCATTCTCGGAATTTGTTAATAAAATTGAAGGCACAAGCAACTAATCCTCGACACAGAAAGGATATAACTACAGGCCTGTCTCAATAGTGTGATAAATGTATTCATTGTATATATTTTGGTAAACGCTATTTGTTCTTGCCTTATATTTATTGTATCCTCTTTTTTTTTTTACATTTATTAGATATTTCATTGTTCCCGAAATGTTTTATGTTTTATATATTGCACTTTTTGTATTGCCCTCCTGCTACGCTCTCAGATGAGAGCAGCAGTATTGGAAATAAATAAATAAATAAATAAAACTCTGGACGGCAGGAGGCCAGCTGTTGATTCCTGTCGTATGGTGCACAGCGAAAGGGGACACAGGTGGCTCCTCTTTTGTGGCGACGTTCGTAGGCCACACCTCATGATACAAAGACGTGATTATAGAGATGGACTTCTCGAGAGAATATGGCACCATCATCAACATCCCGGACCGTTCAGCTACGCTCTACAGCAGCCCTGGTTTAGTCGACTGTTCAGGCCTAATGCCTAATGCTTTACGTATAATTGATGATTATGTGGTCGTCCCACCATAGTCATGCACTCTTGCTTAGGAGGGAAGGCAAAAAATTTTTAACGGTGAAGGCATTGCCGATTGAATTCTCTCACTGTTATTCAGCCATGCATTTCAGTCACACGAAGTATCGTCCGTCTCACTGGTGGACGCACGAACGTTACTGGCTGGAAGAGTAATTTCCAAGACAAAGTAACAAGAAACTTGGAGCCTGAAGATGAAGTTAAAACGAAGCTTGTCTTGTAGCCACGTCAATCAAAAATGAAGAGCGCCTTGATTCATCATGAACAACCGTTAGCCTTTTCGAATATTCACATTCGTTCTTCCGCCAACTGCTAAGTGTCCCAGACATACTGCAGTCAATCCACTCTATTCCACTACTGACATCAATAATTGCTATTACGAAGAATGTCCACGTGACTGCCAATTACTCCCAATGAACATATTCCAAAATTTTTTCCATCACATCGATAGGAAGTCGACTCGTTGGATAGTCTTCACTAATACTACAGGGTTAGAAATATTTGACTTTTCCTCAGTTGACGGGGTTAGAAATATTTTTTTCCTCAGTTGGTTGCCCAATGCTACACGCATGCAAGACTATATTCTAGTGAGCTTTATATCTCTGCAAGTGGTCAAAGTTTTCTAAGCTCGTGAACACTGCACTGCACATATAGATAACGATGTTTTGAGAAAAAAAATAACCAAGCGAGTAGATGCGAGCAGATCGCGTAATCACGAAGTGGAAAAGAAGTTTGTTCGGTAACAAATTTAAATAGGCAGCCACGAATCCAGCTGTTGTACCTGATACAGATCGTAAAAAAAGCAAATGACTTTAGGTAACAGAGAAGGAAACTGTCGCTGTCTCCATAATATCATAATGTGCCACTCAAAAACTTAACATTAGGAATGGGGCACGAAAGCCAATCAATAGTTGTTGCTAATAATCAGCTGCAATTATGTATCAGCTATATGATGTTGCGCCTAGGATACCTATTGATTTCATAATAAAGAAGCGTTTGGGTGAGCAAATAACCCTTTCATTGGTCCTGTATTGTCAAAGAAGTGCGCTGACTCACACCGATGGCAGTCTTGTCGTGATATTATGCACTGCACAGGTTTATACAACGCAAGATGATAAAAGCCTTGCGAAAAATCGACAATACAGCTAGTTATTTGACATGAACGGCATAGCTCTTGTCTAAACGCACAAAAAATACAAAGAAACCCGAGACAAGCGCGTGTACTATGTTTCTTTGTAGTCTTTTTTGCGCCCAAACAACAACTATCCCATCCATAGTAAGCTTTGAGGACGACTATACGGCTCGTTGACAGGATTTCAGGAGCGTAATAATACTTCTTGGAGTCTTAAATGGACCCTGAAAAGTTCTTGACAAATTTTTACAAACACATTGGGCTTGAAGATCAAGTCCCAAGGGTAACTTAGAGACTGATTTGTGCTCTCTGCTTAAAAGGTGTTATTAAAAGGCAGCAGCTGCACCAAATGGCTGAAGCTCATCGGATTGCCCGTATCAAACTGCTGGCAGGATTCACGCGTGTGTGGTAGTCACTTGAAGCTGGAAGACTATGAACACGATTCCGTGCTTATGCAGCCATTCGGCACTGATATGAAGAGGCATGCCCTCAAAGCCGACGCACTGTCGACTTTGTTCCTTCCCGGTGAATAGGTAAGTTCCCGGTCAATGCAGATCGTGTGACATGCACAGAAAGCGTGGTTCGCACGTAGGCGTTCCGAAAATTCCATCTAACCTTATCATTTATAACAATAACGACTATGTGTCTTCAATGCATTGTGGTCAACTTCGCAAAAATTATAAACACGCTGAACAATTTTAGCCGGTTCGCCATTTTCAGAACAGAATACAAAATAGCATTATGCTTGTGAATCAAAAAATATACTTTTGAAACGACTGCACAAGTATCATTGGACCAGCTGAAAAATTGAGGTTCAAGTGCACCGGCACGCGTTTTACCTACACGATGAGCTCAAACAAAACCCTAGTGAAACACGTATTCGAAAACGTTGATAGGGTACGGCCTGATTGCTCGTGTTGTATCCACGACGAATAGCGATAGCACGGCACACTCGAAATTGATTTCTCAGTGCCGGCGTCCAAAGTGAGTTAAATTTTATGCTTCAACTGTAGCGCATAGGCTTTTGTACTTTATTTATTCATTTATTTGCTGGTGTGAGTGCACTTTTACATATGTGTAAAGGCAGCCTTGCTAGAAAAGCGTGCAAAGTGATGGTCGGTTTGATTCATCGACTGTGCTTGCGGACATTCATTTAAAAATTTTAAGGTAGCTTACGGAGCCGATTGTGAGCATGGTGCTTAACGTTGTAGCATATCAAGTGAAAAAAAAGAAGAATCTAATAAATATTTTCACCGGAGTGCCTCCTACATATTTATAAAATTTTATAGCTGAAATATTTCAGTTGTTTGCATCATAATGCGTGAGCACGAGATCACAGCAGTGAAATCAAATGTTGGCTTTTCATTCAACAAGAAGTTAGCAGCTCATCAATGAAAGACAGAACTGCTATTCAGAAGAACTGCAGGCTAAGCTAATGTGCTTATCTCATCCGAGATATTAAAAGAACTAAAAATGCTGAAGTGGTTTTCATACGAATACAGTAAGCTCTCCACTCTATTTTAGCTTTATACAAGGTTTTTTGGCTGTGGGTATTAGTGCAAACAAAAAAAGAATTCATTCTATGTATATAAAATTATTGCGCATAAAATGTGTGAATGAAAATGAAAAGACAACACTTAAAAACATTGTCACCCAGTCTGCTTCTGGTAAAAAAAATTGTTATTGTTTTCAGTACACACTGCCCTAAAAAAGTACACACTGCCCTAAAAAAAGCATCATATAGTGTGGCACAGTATTGGAACCTTCTGCCGGCCAGGTTAGTCGTGCTCTGTGTGTGTACATTTCCACTGCACAAACGTTAGAGTTTAATGTACATGTGTTGCATGTCATTGCTGCGTATTATGAAAAAAGACTCAGTAATATATTGCCCATGCAGCCACACACTGTGCAACAAGCGGATGCTGAATGAGGCAGCGCGATTTGCAAAGCTAAAACCAGAAGCATTTTAATATACCTTAGCGTGTTGTTTAAAATAATCACAATATTTTATAAAAAGTGATCCTAATACACATGGCTTCAAAGACACAGTGTGATGTATAAAATGCAAAGTTTAGGAGAATCGCAGGTGTAACATAGTATGTTTATTTTAACAACCTCATAACCTCAGAACCATGCAAAACACTACGCGCAAGGCAACCACATGTACAAGGACAACTCAGAAGGCAGTGAAATGCCGGTCTGTTATTAAGTTGACCTAATGGTTGAAAAATGTCCATTGAAGGTTAAAATTTACAGTCAATGTTCAGTTACCGGATCCACACCTAAGCTCCGAAACAAAAAAAACTTGTAGGAAATATTGCATATAGATGAAAAATGGGCATGACACCAGTTGAAGAAGTTTTGTTTATTGGAGTGTATCACAACCATCGCAGCTACGCAGGTGAACATGACACTGAGGAGGCTCGTTTTGGCCTATACACTTGCAGCAGCTCCCGTCATCTTAGAAGCTGCAGTGCAAACAAAGGGTGGTGCTTCTTCGCAGTAAACAACAAGAGCAGCTTCAGTCGTTGTTGCTACAGCGCCGCAGCTACCAGCAGGTTTCAGGCCTCTCGGTGGCTGAACACCTGTCCGATCGGGTGATTTTTTTCCCCCTGAGATAAAAATCCAGATGCTGAAAAATCTCTCCAAATGGGTAAATCTTTTTCTGCCGAAAGAGACCCCACTGCTGAAATTGACCTTGCGTTCTTGCCCTCATTCAACGAGAGTTTCCGCAGGTATTACAAGCATTAACTTTTGGTGGACAAACAACAAAGTTTACCTCGGTGAAAATATCAGATGCTTTGCAATTTAGTGATCTTTTCACATGTATTGTGCATGTAGTCACAAGCAAGTTAACGTAATGAAATTATCACTTCAGACAGTTATTCTCTGGGGTTGTGCTTGTCTTTTCATGTTTTTACTAAAGAAAGCTAAGCCCCATACTTCCCTGAACTATTTCACCTCAGAGTAGAAGTTTATGACAGTTTACGTATTTCTGTCTAAACACAAATGGTTCATTCTGCAGTGCATGCTCATTTTCACTAACTGTGTGTTTCAAAACTAAGCGAATGTTAAAAAACAGTTACATTCCTGTGAGAAGCCTGCCGAGACACTTCAATGTATTACTGGGCAACCTGCGGGTTTTAAGGTAGTAGTACATAAGAGCTTGTACAATTGAACGCAGGCCTGTAGCCAGGATTTGTTTCTGGGGTGGTCCACCTGTTGATCGCCAAGGAAAAGCCAAATTTTGATTATTCATTTTTGGTATAAAACAGCCCTCAATTCTAACTCTGAGGAATGTGGGAAAGGCTCCTAGGGCACTCTTCTGGTTACGGCCCCTCGTTGAATACCTGCATAAGACACATGCACTAAGTAGCAATTGCAGAACCATGCGAGTTCTCTTATCACCACTATTTCAATGTAGCCAAAGTGGCTTCGATTATGCCACTTTGTCTTTTATATGAAAAAAATATTATAAAGGAGTTCATCTCTATAAGCAGCATTTACAAAACCTCTTCAATGACCTCAGCTAAAGAAGATATTTTTTATGACAACAGCTGCAAAGAATGGTGGTGCTCGTTTGCAATCACGATGCTCTATGAACAGCAGCGTGTTTAGATGTTGCCACAACCTCTACCTAGAAAATCACGAGCATAAGATGCTCGTGATTATCTAGGTATCTTGATTATCGCGAGCATATTGCACTACAGCTTGCCGGTACTGACTAACACTTGCAAATCCAATACTCATTGATTGATTTATATGTGGGGTTTAACGTCCCAAAACCACTGTATGATTATGAGAGACGCCGTAGTGGAGGGCTCCGGAAATTTAGACCACCTGGGGTTCTTTAACGTGCACCCAAATCTGGCAAATCCAATACTCAGTCATTGGAGAGCTTGCAGGGTCAGGCACTGCGTATCTGCCTACGACTGCCCCGATGCGCTTCTACTTATGCCACAATCATGCTTGCCAAAGACCATGCGGTCAGGACATATAGAGTTTGTGGATTGCCTCAGAGCGCACATTCGACATGCTAGCCGTGTCCCCGACCACCACTTGGCCCTTCTACCCTCCAGAAGACCACGAGCTACGTTTTCAGACGTCATAGCCAAGCACCTCAACAGCATTCCATCGGGATATACGCCAGCTGCGAGATTGGCATGTCCTTTGTGGTGCCTCGACCAGCCGCAAGTACGTCTAGAAATTCCGGGAATCAAAAAAAAGCAATCACTCCAGAGTAGCATTGAAGCAAGCAACACTGCTATTATTACATGAGTTGTACTTAGACCGAACGCAGATATACACTGATGGGTCCGTCTCGTCCAGCAGCTCATCAGGTGCCGCTGTAATTCCGGCTGCAGCAATGACAACCAAGTTTAAGTTGTCGCATATGACTACATCTACGGCATCAGAGCTTGCTGCTATAAGGGCTGCTTTACAATATCTCGTTCAAGACCGTCCAGGAAATGGGTCATATTCTGTGATTCGAAGGTAGCGCTTCAGAGTTTGCAGTGTGCCATGCGTAGAAGGAGTTCATGACCAATTGGTACAAGAATAAGACATTGCCATCATGAAGCTCTAGCTCGAGGGCATAATATTATATATTAATGGCTGCCTGGACATATCGATATTACCTGAAATCAATTAGCCGATGATGCATCCCGCTCAGCCCATGAAGGAACCCGTGTTGTCCCGATTGCTCTATCAGAGAATGATGCAGCTAGACAACTTTACCTGCTGGCTAGAAATCTCGCACGCACGTTCTGGTCGTCTACCAAGCTTCCAAAGTGTGTCAATTTTATGATCTGGATCCTTCACTCAAGTAAAGCCTACGATCACAACTTTCCCGCTCCGATGTGACACTGTTTATGCCGCCTTTGGTTGGGGTTGCCATTTACAAATGTGTTACTCCTTACGCATTGGTATGGCAGACACTCCTACATGCGACTACTGCGGAGCTGAAGAGACCATCGGAAACACGTCCTGTGCAAGCTGCGCTTGCTACGACACACAGCGGTGCCAGCTCCGGATGGTTTTGAATCAACTTGACCCCAGACCATTTGTGTGCAGAAAATACTATGACCTTGGCATCTGCCTCATTGCGCAGAGAAGCAACTAAAGCACTGCTAATTCACCTAAAGTTAACAAACCTGAGCGAACCGCCTGTAGACTGTGTATGCTCCCCGAGTGTGCTCGTGATTGTGTGTACCTTCTCATCTCTCTGCAACCTCTTTTCCCCCCTTTATCCTTTCCCCAGGGCAGGGTAGCAAAACCAGATGTGCGTCTGGTTAACCTCCTTGCCTTTTCTTGCATCTTTATCTCTCTCTCTCTCTAAGATGCCGCGTTCCTCTGAAATGAGTACGCTTAGGGCCCAGCTCCAAGACTAGCACAGCAATTATGCTGAATCCTATGCGTGACTAGAATGCAAGCCCTGCCAAAAGGCTTGGCCAAAAGCACTAACATTTTCTGAAGTAGCAAAATTAGGGTATTCTCTGCTAGTGTTAAGTGTTCTCTAAAGAAAACGTCACCGCTCGAATGAAATGCATCTGAACAGTCCATCGAGTTGTGCCCCTGCTTTTCTTTCTTTTGCATGGCTAGAACAGAATTTCTAAAATGAATGCGAATGAGGGGACGTTCTCAATGCATTTTTTATACGTTGTGGTTTTCCAGAATTCTAGAAGGTTGGTATAAAACGCAATGTCTCTTTAGGAAAGCAAATGATCTTCTATAAAAAGCAGTTCTCAAGAAAATGAAGTTTGCTGGCACTAAATTGTCCATTTACACACCATATGCCGTAACCGTGCCTAAAACGTTTCGATTGCTTAAAATCTCAATAGCAGTAGTCCTGACAACGGACGAATCATGATTTGTGTGAACCTCACCCAGTTTTCCATTGGCAAACTACCGTGTCAGGATGCCTTCACTGGTGTAAGAGTTTCCACTACTTCCTGTTTTTTTTAAGTGCCAAGCATTCTTAGCAAACTTCGGCAACTTTGAGCGCATCTATCTATCTATCTATCTATCTATCTATCTATCTATCAATCTATCTATCTCTCTATCTATCTATCTATCTCCGGCTGCGGCGGCTGCATTTCGGATGGAGGCGGAAATAATGTAGGCCCGTTGTGCTCAGATTTGGGTGCACGTTAAAGAACCCCAGGTGGTCGGAATTTCCGGAGCCCTCCACTACGGCGTCTCTCATAATCATATGGTGGTTTTGGGACGTTAAACCCCACATATCAATCATATCATTATCTATCTATCTATCTCTCTCTATCTATCTATCTATCTATCTATCTATCTATCTATCTATCTATCTATCTGTCTGTCTATCTATCTATCTATCTATATCAGCCGCCTACGACTTTTAGCTCTCCTGGCCGTTCCGATAATGACATCTATACCAAACTTGGTATGGTTATAACATGACTGCGTGAAGCACATATATGACTAGTCATAACATGAAAATCATGATATAGATGTCATTTCATGGCCCTGCAGTTTCTTGCGGTGGGTTTCGTTCACATGGCATGTTGCTAAACATTATGCATGAGAGGACTGTCTAGCAAACACAAGCGACACACCCTAACAATAAATTGTTACCTGCGTGTCATGTAACAACATAACTACGTGCCTAGCTCATAATGCACTTGCCGCTGTTTTGCTAGCCTCATATCTTCGCAATTTGGTATTAAGGTACGTGGGAGGATTGACGAAGGTATGTGACCGGTGCAACCTGATAGTCATAAGATGGTGTCATGTAACATGACTACATTCCACGCTAATGATGCGCTGGCGCCGTTTCGCTAGCTTAATTTATACCAAATTTGGTATTACGGGACATGAATGGACGACGAAGGTATGATACTGTGCAAACAATGATACATGCGATGCCCTGTCATGAACACATGACTACATGATGCGCTCAGGATGCACTCGTGGCCGTTTCCCTAGCTTCACATCTACCAATTCGGTAGTACGTCACGCTAACGGACGACTATTTAAATTACACGTAAAATCTATATCATGACATGGGTGTTATATCCAACATGACTACTGGCCATACTCATGATGCGCTCGTGGCGTTTCGCTGGCTTCCATATGCAAAATTTGATTTGACGTGACATCAATGGATACCGAAGGTATGTGTTGGTGCAAACATGATCATAATGAGTTGTGGGTCATGTGAGAACATAACTACATGCCACAGTAAAAGCATCATGTATATGACGTGACGCGGGTCGTGTGCTCGCCGGCGTTGCGACGCCAGTGCTGGTCCTGCCTTATACTGGCAGGTGCGCACTGCGCTGCGTTGCTTTAACGCATGCGCGTTTCAGCGTGTCCCTCCATCACCAAAAGAGGGAAAGGCAGTGTTGTCTGGGTACGCATCAGCGTGAAATGCAGCATGTCGCATTTCGCACCGGTTGCCGTCAGGGCGCGCCGACGGGTGCTGGTTGCACTGGTCGCGCCTGGCGTCATACGTAGAGTGCTCGGGTTTTGCTAACGTAGCGTTGTTGTGTCCAGCGCGCGCACACGTCAACGCTGCATTGCAGTATATTGGACCCGTTATGATGCGCTCCTCG
Organism: Rhipicephalus annulatus; assembly: GCA_013436015.1. Classification (NCBI taxonomy): domain Eukaryota; kingdom Metazoa; phylum Arthropoda; class Arachnida; order Ixodida; family Ixodidae; genus Rhipicephalus; species Rhipicephalus annulatus. The sequence continues at coordinate 21,635 of WOVY01008175.1, forward strand.
GCCACTTTGCTAGCTCCACATATACCAAATTTAGTGTTAAGTGACGTCAATGGATGAACGAAACTATATGACTGATGCAACCATGATATCCCGACACGCGTGTCATGTAAAAACATAGAAGCATAACCACGCTCATAGCGTGCCCATGTTCTTTCGCTAGCTCAACCAACGCCTCCTAAAAAATTGTGCCTGGGACGTGAGCCGCGAACGTGCTCCGTACCCTCTGATTTTACCCTTCTCCTTCGGTACGAATGCTAGCATCTCCGACGGCCGTCCCCTCTGAACACAACAATGCTCCAACAGTTGCCTTCGAGCAGCTGTAATGTCACGCGACAGAGTGGTACGGTTATGTCACGTGACCAATCGGTACGGAGGCAAGCGGTCTCATGCGGCGGCCG
>WOVY01008177.1:0-5000 GCA_013436015.1 Rhipicephalus annulatus
ATAATAGCGGTGCCGATTGGTCTCCCCGAAGAGCTCGGCTCGAGGCTATAGAATATCCCCTAATTGGTCGGGACACGAACCGCGCGTGGCAGGCGAAGCACGCGCACGTCATGTGCAGCCACGCGGGAGAACGAGCAGACCGTGACGTCGAAAAGGGGTTGTACGTGCGTGTACGAAAAGGCGCGCGCGTGTCAAATATACCTGCGGGGACGCGGCACGATGTTCCCCGGCGGGCCTCGCCTATTAATGAAAGGCGATAGTAGCGGCACGGTCACTTCCGCAAATGGTTCGGCACAAATCTGGCGATGCAAAGACTCTTCCGCGGTCGCTCAGTGCGCCAGCGACAGAACGCCGGTCACGATGTGGACGTCGGGATAACAATCGCTGCGCTTTGATGCCCGAAAACCAAAATAGGATGAATTAAGGACTCAATAAACAATTGTATCGGGTCAGTTGGTAAGGATCCATCTAGCTAGGAAGCGCAGCCACTATTACAAAGAACACACAACACAAGCGCTTGTGTTGTGTGTTCTTTGTAATAGTGGCTGCGCTTCCTAGCAAGATGAATTAGGGACGCCGTGTGTATTAGCAAGATGGCAAGTTGGGCCAGTTGGATTATACGTTCATAAATGAAAATTTTGTTGAAGCACACTAAAAAATAGACGGACGCAAGCGCTGTACTTGTCAGCCTCTTCTAGAGTCCGTCCGTTTTTTTTTTTTTTAGCGCGCTTCAACAAAATTTTCAATTATGGCCGCGCATAGCGGAGGGCTCCGGAAATTTCGACCAGCTGAGGTTCTTTAACGCGCACACTATTCTGTCAAGTGCCCAAGAAAAGACATTGCAACAGAAGACGACGAAAGCTCTGTTGGAATTCCTACGCGACACAGACTTGAACAAGCGAATGTAATAGCAACCCACGCGCGAAAGACCAAACTGGACTATGACTGAGTGTGCGCGCGTGTGCTGCCGAATGTGCTGTGTTTCTCTCTTCCCTCTCTGCTCTCTATCTTTCATCTCCTCCATCGCTCTCCCATGCGCAGGGTAGCAAACCGAACTGCCTATAGGCTGGTTAACCTTCCTGCCGTTCTTTTCCTCCTATTTTCCTTCCTTCCTAAAGGTAAGTATACACGGGCCTCAAACATTTTCGCCTCCGTCGGAATTACGAGAGTAATATGCTCTCCCCAAGTTAACTTATGCATGTGCGTGCGTGCGCCAAATCGCGGACGTTCCCCTGACGTTCCCCGGACGTCGCAAGTGCGCTGCGAGCGGCGTCGTGTTTCTGGACGAAGCTGTGACACCGGATACGATACGCTTGATAAGTGAGGAGGAAATACCGTATCGCCCCGTCGAGAGAGCGCCTCCGGACAAAAACAAAAAGTAATAAAACGACAACGACGATGGTGCTGCCGTAAGCTGTATTCAGACGCCGCTGTGTATACCATGCCTCGCATAAGCCCTCTATAGTTGCGACGCGATAGACACACGCGAGAGAGGCTCAAAAACCCATACGCAACCCCACACACAAAAAGAAACATTGAGGCTCTCGAACTAATCCAACGCAAAGCGGTACGTTTATTTACTCCAAGTACCGAAGAACTGATTTCCCCCACAAACCTTATGAAATAAAACAGTATACCCACACTTGAAAAAAACGTCGTAAAATTCACAGGCTCAAATGTCTTTTTCTTTTAAATAACAACAAGCTGTCAGTAAACCGTAATATGTATCTGAAACCGCTTACGACAAGACAAACCCGGCATCGACAAACTCATTCATTAACACCGTATTTCGCCAGAACAAACATTTTCAAATACTCGTTCTTTCCTCGAACCATAAACGACTGGAACTGCCTACCTCAATCGTTAACCAGCTCTGTAGAGGCACTTGGGTGTATTTAACCATGACCTATGTTTTTGTATCTTTTGTATATGATGTATCTTTTTTGTTCTTGCTGTTTACACCTGTGTGCAATGTTATGATATTTGCCCCTCCTGCTGGGGCCCTTAAATGTGTCTGCAGTATTTTGTGAATAAAATAAATAAATAAACTAATGACGCTATACCCGTATCGTATACTTCGTCCGTGGTGATCGAGGTCAGCGCGGGGTCACCTTCGTCTCGTCGCGAACCTTGGTTCAAAACATCTCTTCGGCGCTGGAGCATCCCTTGAAACCATCGCACTCGCATCACGAGGAGTTGGACTCTGCGCCCTCCATCACGTACGGGCCCCGTCTCACTCAGCTGCCGGTGCTATGAGACTATGAGTCTATACCAATTTTCTGGAGAGCGCTCCCAGTTTGCACATTCCAGCGCAGGGTAGCAAACCGGTACTGGTACCATCTTGACACCCCCTGCTCTTCCTCTTTGTCTCGTTTTCTCTCTCTCTCTCCTCTTGGAGCACATTAGGCAATATAGCATTTTATAAAGTGCGAACCACTTAGTGCATTCATTCTTGTATTGAAGAAGCGTTGCATGTTTGATTCATTACGGAAACGTTAAGTGTTTAATTCATTAAACATGAAAAATTAAACGATAAGCCCGCAGATATTGGCCTTATTGTGTTGGATTAGAGCATTAAATACATACAGTGCTATGACTGCACAGAGAAAGAGAAATGTTTATTGCGGCAGACAAGCTGAGAGGTCGGCCTGAATCCTCTTCTAGATAGCGTGACCTGTACGCCATAGCGCTAATCAAGTTTTTACGAGAGACAGAACTCGACATGAGTATATAAGTTGATCCAAGGTTTTGCTTCATCGCCACTTTCCTAATCGTTGTCAACAACACCTTCTCTCTCTCCTTTCTTTTGCACCCCTCCCCTTTCCTGACGCTTCGTAGAAGATATTTCACGATTGATCGCTTCCTTAAGGTTTTGATTACCACTTCGCCTTTATGACATGTATGTTCACTCCTTTCTGATCTTAGAGGCATTCCGGCCCTACCAGTATACGAGCAACGATTCCCATGGGCGATCAAAATGCTTTTGTAATCCTTTTTCGTATACGTATATCTCCCTCTAAAGTAGTTTAAAACAGTCGCTATTCATTAAAAATGAACGTAAATAAATGACTTAGCAGCAAGAGAGACGACAGCACGACCTATATACATCTACACAGCTATATACCATCAGACGCATGCGCACAGCAGGAAGGCAGGCGTCCTCGACTTCCACTACTCCTCTTTGCACTCGGGACTAATTGTAAGGGCCTCTGTGGGATGGGTCTTCGTAGATGGTCGGGGAGGCTGTTGTGAAATTTCACCCTCTGTGCGCCCCTGCGGCTAGCGAAGGCAGTGCAAGAAACTTATAGCGCGGCAGGATATGTGATGCGACCGAGCATGGAGTGCTTGAAGCTGAACTCTATCGATAATTAGATTTCTTCGCACAGTACTGTTTTAGAAAATATAGAGCGAACTATGCCACGAAAGCTTAAGGATGACTGTATATACTAGCACTGGTGTGCCTTATGGAAATATTTCTAGGACAAATAGTTATACTTCTCTTGCTTTCGGCTATCTATAAGCCTTTCAAAAGCTGATAATATATGAAGTTTTACATCCCGAAACCACAATATAGTTGTGAGAGATGCCGTATAGTGGAGGGCTCCAGAGATTTTGGCCATCTGGTGTCCTTTAACGTGCACTGAAATCGCACAGTAGACGGGCTTCTACCACTTCGCCTCCATCAAAATGCGACCGCCCCAAACGGGATCCAACCAGGGGCCTTTCCGTTCAGCAGTCGAACACCGCAACGACTACACCACCGCGGCGGACGTCTTTCAAGATTTAAAAGTGGTGCAAGCGGATGTATAGATTAGTGTAATAATAAAAGTAATCATCGAGCTTGGTTTTTTTCCTTTTTTTTCCCTCTCTTGCTAACGCAAGTAGCGGCTATACCTGAAGATATATATAGGTGATACATATCCAGAAAGGTGCACGGTCGGCTCTGTTGGTAGGGCATCCATTAAATTTTAATACAGGGCGCAATAAAAATGTCAATTGAAGAGTGCGTTTTGTTCTCTGCCTTGTTTTTTATTGCGCTTTCTATTCAAACCGGATGCATGCTGCAAATCAATCTCACTGCTATAACACCTGCTAGAAAGCGCTCTCACCTCCCGCTGCACTTGTAGACACGATAAGTACCGTGTGCCGGTGCCGAAGAAACGTTTCAGTTCCAGTTCGCCCACTTTACCGTTTCCACCGTAAAGGCCTACTTCTGCAGGGAATAACCATAGGCTACACTCTTAGAAAAAAAGGCAGTGCTACTTACTAACTTTGAGGTAGTAAACTGTTGTCACAACATTCAGTATCTAAGTAGTAACTGCAGGTAGTAGAGCCCAGACGTTTACTACCTCTGAAGCAACCAGAGGTAGTAAACGTCTGTGCTCTACTACCTGCAGTTACTACTTAGATACTGAATGTTGCGACAACAATTTACTACCTCAAAGTTAGTAAGTAGTACTGCCTTTTTTTAAGAGTGTACAATATAATAGTTATCAAAAAATACGCCAATAAAGAGTAAATATTTGCAGCTTGAAACGCCTTGCTGTCAACTGCGTATTCAGGCAACACCGCCTAGACTAACGGCTCGGGCCACTGTCGGGCATGACCTGCGGTGGGGACAGGCCGAGTAGGTGAAATCTTCTCCTCTGGTTTAAGCCAGGACCGGGTCCCGTTTTGAGTTATACGGAGCAAGCTTCGGACGGTTTAACTTGAACGATAGCCGGCCCCAGGCTGATAATCATAGCCCGTGCTGCACTGTAAGTCTTACGCTACCACTCCACCCAGGAGAATGTACTTAGGCGTACATACATAAGAAATCAACAAAAAAAAAACCAAGAAACGCGCACTCACTACAGCACGGGAGTGTCATAGTCGTTTAGCGAGTCCAGTTGACCACAGAAACGTCAGCAGCGCCTTCGTCTATTTATGGTTGGAAGCTCGAACGTCCCTCCTTACCTCTCTATCCCCCTCCCTTTACCCCTTCCCCAATGCAGGGTAGC
>WOVY01008177.1:7500-22887 GCA_013436015.1 Rhipicephalus annulatus
AGGCGAGGACAGGCGCAAACTACGAACTGGCTTTATTCAAGGAAGATCCCCACCTTTAAACATCAACATCCTGCGCAGGAGCACCGCTACAACAACCAAGAAAACTCAAACCAGGCGAGAAAAAAAATTGGAATTCAGCATTTTACACCGCAATGGAAGTTTCACTCACGCTCTCATCTCCTGTTTCTTTTTTTAACGAAAAAAAAAGCTTTTAGCGTTTCACAAGCCAATTTATCTCTACTTCTGCCAAGGATTTCTGTACAGAGATTTTTGTTTGTTGTAGCGGTTCCCCTGCAGTGTGGATGTTGATGTATAAATGTGGGGATCTTCCTTGAATAAAACTGGTTGGCAGTTTGCGCCTGTCCTCGTCTGTTTCTTCCTGCGTGTTGTGTTTAGTTGCGCCCTCACGATGGTTTCTATGTCAAAGTACCAACTCGCCCAACAGTCAATTCTTTTGTCACTCTACAAATTCACCTAACCACGAAGCTAACGCTCCGTCTCTTCCATTTCCTATGCTGCACTTTACCATTTTGGTAGGGGCCGGGACAAGCGATACCACGAGAAGGAAAGCCTCCGAGATTGAGGTATGCTAGGTACACTTCCATGACTCTTCCGAGAGGGGCGTATACGTCGTGACATCGTGAAAAAGGTGGACTCTCGGCACGAGGGCGAATTAATCGCGAACGCAACGCCCACGCATCATTTGCAGTATTGGAGTTATTTCAATTTGTAGATAGCAGTAAAGAGGTCCTTCGATACTAATGAAGAAATTCGTTTTCCATGAAAGCTTTCCTAATAACAATCCACAGCACAAAGGTCGTGTACAACCGATCAATTATGATCATAATTAGGACAGCATAATAGGCTCTTATCGTACAATAATGCCGCTGTAGTCTTCATCGGCGGCCCCTTAGATAATACCCTTTTTAATTTTCTGAGCGCTATAGTCCTAGCACGACGCATTCCTAGAACAGTGGGGCGACTGAGTTTGAGGTCGTATGATTGACCAGCAACACTGAGGGCCAAACAACGAAACGTTCCTTTCCTCAGTAAGGAAGCCTTCATTTTTGTGAGGCCGCCTTATGTCACTCTGAAAGCTTCCTCACTGAGGAGCCCTCGGTGAAGGCTTCCTTGGCGCTTCCTCAGCTTAAGGTTGCTTTGGGGCTACCTTCGTGCGCCCTTAGGTCCGCTCCTTGCCCTGAACGAGCGCTTCGCCTCACAGCTAGCCCACGTGATGTTTTCGTTTTCGAGGCAACCCTCTCACCCCACCCCTGTGGGGAGACGCCAGCGGCGAGCGTGCGTGCACTGCACCACGGAGGAAGGAAAGGAAACCCTTTTCCTTCCTCCGTGGGGCGTTTCAGTGTTGCTAGAAAGCACCACGTTTTGCGCTCAACTACAGTGGCTTTTCACATTCAGTAATCGTAGTTTGAAGAAAGCGTACACGCGTCTCTATATTAACACTTAAATTTGGAAGTGATGTGGTGACCCAACTTTTTTTTACAGAATAAGCGCTTGTGAGCAAAGCTTATATTCGATAATATCGAACGCAGGAGCGCGGCAACCATTCCTCCCGCGAGGACGGGTTAAGGGAGCTTTCAGAGTACGCTTGCTTCCTGCGTCGGTACTTGGTTGTAAGGAAGCCTCACGTAAGGAGAGGACGCGGTCAAAGGAAAGGAACGTTTCGTTGTTTGGGCCTGAGTGCAGTTTTCTAAGTTTCTTCACATACGCTGACAGTCTATTAATAGCGGATAGAAAGATAGAGAGAGAGAGAAATACACTAATTCAAGATGAGTCTGACCTGGCCGTAAGTCTAGCACAAAAATGGTGTAACTTCGGATTCATTACTGTCGAGACCGACAAAAAGAAAAAAAAAGAGCGAGCGATCACTGCGCCATCTACACAAGCGTCAATTGCGCGAGCCACTAAACGAATGAAAATGTGGCCACAATGGGCAGCAGCCAGCGTCTCGGCGCCGTTCTACGGTCTCGTCACGAGGAAGGACTTCTTGGCGACGTGCCTGCCTCCCAGTTTTGCGCAACGGTTACGCTTTTCCACCTAACAACAAAAAGTAAACACTCAAAGGTCGCGGCCAGCTGGAATATCGGCGGTCATACGAATGACCATTTGGTATAGTTGCCAGAAGCCAGCAATATTGTTATTTTCATGTCACCAATTCCTCTCGTCGCCAGCGCAAGCCGTTTAACGCGTTCTCAACGCGGGCGTAAACACGCCTACGGTAGCTTTTTGGCGCGAAATAAAACACCAGAGACGGACAAGCGCAAGATATCAACTATCCTGTTGATACTTTGCGCTCATCCGTCTCTCGTGTTTATTTCGCGCCAAAAGCTATACCGCAAGAATGAACCAACACGCCCAACAAGTCACTCTACCGTAATCACGCCACACTCTAAGCCAAAACGGAGCAACAGGGGTATAGGGGTTGCTCCTTTCAGGGAGCAATTGCATTGCCACTCCCATTACTCTCCTAAAAGGAGTAACTGCAGAGGGAGGAACCGTTGCTCTCCTTTCAGTTCCTCCTTCGGGGGATGAACAGTTACTCCCTCCAGTTCCTCCCTGCAGACCAACAGTTACTCCCACCAGTTGCTCCCTGCCGACCAACCATTACTCCCACCAGTTGCTCTTCTAAGAGCAACAGTTACTCTTTACCGTTCCTCCCACGTGTTCGCAGTTACTCTCTAAAAACCAACTGCACATGCTTCCAGTTACTCCTTGGGGAAATGAGTATTTATCTCGAGTATGCTTGTCACACGCTTAACACATGGCGAGAGCTCCTTGGAAGAGCACTGCTTGGGTGCTTCTAACACAAAAAGTGGACAATATTGAAAGGAAAATAAATGCTTTATTGTTCTTTTTATGAGGCGACGTGTGACCACACGTAAAAGTAGACTTCGCCACACCACAGCCAGCACTAAACAAACACCATAATACATCAAAGGTTTTCTGCGTCATCCGTGGAAAAACAATCTTGAATTTCTAGCACAGGGCAGTCTGTGTCATCATTGGTGAGAGAAGGGCAACTTCTCCAATTCTGAAGAACTCAAGTTTCACAGCTGGTGTTTCCATCAGGCTAGCGCAGCCGAACGTCACCGCAGGCATATGTGAAGCATCTCATTGCTGCAAGAAAAAAAATAGAAGTGTGAGGTTAAACATGCCAGAATCAATTCATAACAATGAGTCGCACACACTGCAGCAGCGCTTACATTCTAGGATGTCTACTGCAAAACGAAATGTGAAAAAAAGGAAGGTTCGGCCAAACGTTACTTGGCAAGCCATATAAATGCTGATGTGGTAGACGCTCTTCACATGATGTCTCAGACAGCAATATTCTGGAAGAAAATGTGCAGCACCTCAACAAGGCATATTTGTAGCAGTTAAAGATACCCTTAGGTTCAGCTAACTTGTTTCCTATACACAGCTGAGTGACATTTCTATGAGCCCATTCACCAATGGGCATTCTAAGTGAGGTCATGTGTGTGGCAAATAACACGTACTGTCCGCTCATGTTAAAATACTTATTTAGCTCGTGCACATAGTTGCTCTCGATTCTACTGTTCTATCATACGCTGCTGCGTCTTGAATTGTGCAATACCTGTAGGCACAAGCCAAGCATGCAAAGCCTGCTTGAAAGCAACCATTTGCAGAGGCTACATGATAATCTCCAGTATATTTCTTTGTACCTGACGCAAACGGCTGGACAAAACTATAGACAAAAAATGTAGACCGTACTACCTTGAAAAAATGCTTTAAATTTAGTAAACTAGGGTGCATTTGTTCACTCGGTTGTCGAGGAAGCAATATATCTTAAGGCATGCACAGATATTCTGATTCTTTGTTTGACAGTGTCACAGATAGCTTGCCAATACATATATATTTGAGAGCAACAAGATGTGATGCTTTTATTAGTTCAACGTCTTGTTGGTTCACAGCCAAACAGGTTACTGCTTGTTAGACAAATTGGAATAAGCACACCGTGGTTTCCAAAAAAAAAAGCATTATTAGAAGTTAGCTCCCGGTGTGAATGTCTGCCTATTTATTTTGTACTGCCTTCTACATGTGCCACAAAGACATTTGTTGAGGATGTGCTACCAGTCAAGCCAAGATCGCATACTTGGTCAATGTGATGGAAATACAAACATTAGAAACACTGCCACCTCTAGTAAGAGCATAACACTTCAGTATCTTGGACTAGCAAAGAGGTGCACAAGAAAGTTAAGCCCACTCTTGCGGAACTTTGAACGCGAATATTTCAGAGTGGGGGAGGTCAACATGCTGTGGCACTTTTAAACCCACGAAACATCTGCAGAAAACAGGGTAAAGGCAAGTCAAGAAACGCTGTTATGAAGGCCTGCGCATGGACAGCTTTGTAAATCTAGGCCCAAGTGTTATGCTTTGTGCAAGCCAAAATCCATGTAAATAGGGAAAGCATACTTTTAGGAGTACCAGCGTAAACAAATCTTGGCAGTTGGCTTTTTAGTACAAACAGCAATCCCTGCAATGAAAACATTAACATTTTATCTTAACGGTAACAGTGTGAGCACAAACACGGGCCAGCGGAGCCATGTCGAATTGTCAGTGCCAGTGTAACCATGTGGCATGATGAACTATTCTCTGGCCAACACATGCACAGTTTGCCCCTAAAAAGCGATGCTTTCATATACGTAGTACAAAAAGTCTGCACTTACCAAAATTCACTTGCTTTCTGTACTTTAACATCGTTGGGAGCATCTTTATTTGCAGTATAACCAAATTTGTGTCATATCCCTGAAAAAAAAAGTAAAAGACATGCATCAAATATTGTTTCATTTGGTAGCAGTGAAGTCAGGTTAAGAACAGCCAAGTGGGAATCAGCCTAATTATGTGCATGCGGCAAATCCCAAACGGTGTTATTCAGGTTGTCGAAATTTTCGTCGATTGGTATTAACGTCCATATGTGACTTCAACGGCATGCCAAGTTTTCACAGCGCATAAAGATTTCATGATAAAAAATAATGACAACGCTAACGAGAACATACAGCATTTATGATTGTCTTTTCCAATATTCAGTTTTGCTAAGGTTTTGCATCTCTAAAAAAATCTGAAAGATTTGGGTCATTCCTCCTCCAATTGTTCTGTCAATATGTAAACTGCTCGCTTGATGGTGCGCTTATAAAATAGTACGTTCAGCGCAGAGGTGAAGCAAGTGACGCAGTGATGTGGGCAGATTTTTTTTTTTTTTTTAGGCGTGCGGGGGAAGGGGGGGGGGGGGGGGGGTCCGCTTATCTGAATAGGCCGGGCAAGCGCATATGGTCGTCAATTTGGGCTCCCTACGCCCGGCCTAAAAAAATTCTGTGCGCAACCGCCTGGCTATGCCAGTGAAGTGATGCGACAATGATTTGTTCACTTACTGATTTACATACACTTTACAGCTCTAAAAAATGCGGCCCAAGGCCCCAACACTCAGCCGTTAACATTACATAAAGCCAATGGTAGAAAAGTGCCAGTATGAATGCAGCTACAACCCCGCCCCAATGTTTTTTCAAGCGAGGTAGTGTTGCGGAAATGAACTTTTAACTGCAAAAGTACACTGACACTGCAGTGGTGACAGGGAAAGCAAGAGGGTATGCAGGCGATAATAGATGTAATTTAGTCCGATACGGCTAGCAATGGATACGGTGAATAAGAGCAAATCATTTCTCTTTCAATAGCGCAACCACTCAACAATGTATTGTAAGAGCATTAAATGTTGCTGGAAATGCCACTCACCTGCACGCTGATGCATGCACAGTCCTTTGTCCGACGAGCGAACAGGCTTGCAGATAGCTGAAGACGTGTTTACGATGTGTTTGTTCCACCCGGCAGCAAAATCCACAACTACTTCACGCTCCATAAAGATAAATATATACTAACCTTCATCACGAATAAGTAGAAACGCAAATCTGCGACACACACACACGATCTAAACATAGCTCACAAGCCCGCACGTCCATGTGCTCGCCGACTACAGACCATATGAATATGAGAAGTATGAACCATATGAATATGAGAACCTAGTTGCGCCGAAAAAAAAAAAAAAACGTCAAGCAGTGGCAGCACAGGCGTCAGCGCAATGATTTCAGTGTGTTCTCCTAATACAATTATAAAAAAAAACTGAGGTACACTAAAACCTATAAATAAATATAAAAAGTTGAGTGTAATCTTTATTTAGTGCTAGTCAACATAAACACTGAATAAAATTACTTTGTAACTTACATCGTTTGCTACGCTAGCGCCACACTTGTCGTGCGGGCGCAGATGGCGCAGATTTGTCATTCTGCCCTCAAACTACACGGTGAAGCGTGCTACTAAGTGTATGGCTGATGAGAGGCGCGTCTGGGTCCGCTTTTTTTTTTTTTCTTCTCCGATATATCTGGGCGGGTGGGGCGGGGGGGGGGGGGGGCTCCTTATGCACGTGTTTCGGGGCTTGATCGACTTTGACGCCCTTACTTCGCGGACGAACGGCGTGTCTAGGCTATTTTTATCGTTGTTTTGCACGTGTTTCGGCGTTCGGTCCGCTTTGACGTGCCAACTCTCCATTCTGCTGCTGCGTGTGTTAGGTATTTGCCGTACTGTATTCTCAGGCCTTCTGTGTTCAGCCAGCGCTGCTATCTTATTATCTACGGATGCTAAAATAAATCACTGTTTTGGTTTGGTGAAGTTTGGCACACAGAACAAACAATAATCTGGCCCATGAATATCAATGTGGGCGGCATGCATATTTGTGTGCGGTGTCCTGCCCGGGAGTAACCGTTGCCTGACGAGAGCATTTACAGCGGTTCCTCCTTCCGTTGCTCCCTTACAAACTTAAGATGAATACAGTTGCTCCCCCATTCTCGAACAAGTCGGCCATCTTGTTCCACTTGGTCTTTTCTGAGAGTAACAGTCGGTCTGAAGGAGTAAAAACAGCCGTTGCTCCCATTTCGGCTATTTTTGGCTTAGAGTGCACTCTTTATCTCAACGGAACAATTTTCAGGGGAGCCCCATTGACCGGATATCATGCTATGCCATTAGGAGTTAACGGCGACTGCCTGAATACTAATTGAGGATAAGCTGTATACAACAGAGAAATCACGACTGAAACTGCTTGCGAATAAACTATAGCTGCAGGCGAAGAAGGTGGGAACATACAGGGCGAGCACTGTCCTTTGTGTTCTTGCCTTCACTGGCTTACGTCTATTCGCGCTGTTCCAGTCATGCACTTTTACCAACTACCAGCTTTCTATCCCGTTGCGTTGGCCCGCCTCGGTGGTCTATAGTGGCTAAGGTACTCGGCTGCTGACCTGCAGGTCGCGGGATGGAATCCCGGATGCGGCGGCTGCATTTTCATTGGAGGCGAAAATGCTGTAGTCCCGTGTGCTCAGGCACGTTAAAAAACCCTAGGTGGTCGAAATTTTCGGAGCCCTCCACAACGGCGTCTCTCAATCATATGGTGGTTTTGGGACGTTAAACCCCACAAATCAATCAATCATCAATATATCCCGTTGCAACAAATTTTCAGAAGTATTTGAGAGAGAGAGGTTTATTCATAAAAAGACCGAGAGGTCGGCCTGAACGAAAGTATACGCTCTCGCTACTATGTCAGCTAGTGTAATTACATGTACAAAAATAAACACCACTACAACACAATTTGAACATGATTGTCTACCTTGCACCGGGAACCAGAGAGTGAAATTGTGAAAGAGAGAGAGAGATAAAGATGCAAGGAAAGGCAGGGAGGTTAACCAGACGCACATCCGGTTTGCTATCCTGCACTGGGGAAGAGATGAAGGGGAGAAAAGAGGTTGCAGAGAGATAAGAAGGTACATACAATCACGAACACACTCGGGGTCTACAGGCGGTGTTGTGACCGGCGCCCGAGCTGACGAGGGAGCGGCGCTCCTTTAATCTCCAAACAAGTAACCGAACGACCGGCTGCCTACTGTTAGGACCGGCGCCAGGTCTGACAATGGATCGGCGTTCCTTTTGATGTTCCCTTTTAGTCGCCAAACGGGTTGGCGGCCTGTGTCCGCCATGTATTGTTCCCCCCCTGGCCGGAGGGTGCGGCGTCTTGCCGCCACGACACCGTGAGCAGTTCGGGAGACCACAAGTGCAGCTTCTTCTTTGGAAGATGACGGCGGCGGCGGCGGCCGGAAATCGTCCCGCTAATTGAACGAGTCGTTCGGCGACCATTTGAAGCTTGTTTACGGCGGCCCTTTCGATGGATGCAGTCATCAACTTCAGACCCCTCGCCCAGCGACACCCCTTGACGAGGAGGAGCCACGTTCGTGCCACATGGCCGTGCAGTGACCACGCTTCAATTTTGAACGTTCACGTGGACCGTGCGTGCTCGTCACCCTCGCGGGTAATGTGTGATCCGTGGTTGGACGGTGCCCTCTGTACGCGGTCCCCGATCTAGGGATCTGGGGAGGACAGACCCTTTATAATGAGCCCCCACGGCTCATTCGGTGTGCTTTTTTTCGAGAAGAGAACCAGGCAGAACAGAGCAGAACCGAGCAGAACCATGTAGAACCAAGCACCATGGAGCGCTATGTTAGGAGTCATGTAGAGGCCTGCCACGTTTGAGGGCTCACCGTGTAGGGAGTTCGCAATGTATATATTGTAAATAAACCCTCTTCAAGTCTCTCTTCCTCCTGCCTCGACAACTTCATCCCGGACCCCCGGTGTCTGGAAACCCCGGTCGCAACAACTGGTTGGCAGCGGTGGGATACGAGTCTGCGACGGAGAGCGACATGTACCGGAGGCCAGCCGAAAGCCCTGGAACTCGGCGGGATCGAAGCAGCGTACCACCACCGCACGTAATGGGGTGAGTGCCTGGCTTTGTGCTTGAGATATATCGAGTCTTTTGGCCTAGATTCGTTAAAAGATAGATATAACCAACAACTGCCTGGCCACTGTGGTTGTTATCTCAGCACAGGGCAGCACTGGATGATTACCTGAGCAAGTACGCTAAAGCAGGAAAGCTTAGATGATTCAATAGGAACAAGTGGTAATGTTTCAAAATTTCTAAGGGTACGTTGCGGGTTAAATTTTAGGATGTTGTAAAAAGCAGGAGTGAAAAATTAACAAGAAAAAGTAGAGAGGGATGTTGGCCACGTAGTGCTACTTGGGTGCTTAAGCTTGTGGTCTCCGCTGTGAGATTTGCCAGGCTTCAATTTCTCTAGACCCAGAATTGAAACGCTGGTGGGTTTGTGTTTTGTCACAGCTGAGCCAAAGCAAAGTAGTCGCCATGGATCTTACGAGATTGACGAGAGAGGACCTGCTGAACCTGTGTTGGGATCTGGAGCTAGATTTTAATGATGATATGCCTGCTTCTAAACTCCGCGAAGTGATTCTCGAAAGCAATAGTGACAATGAGGAAATCGAGCACTTCGGGAATATGTACTTATTGGACCAGGAGGAGGAAGTACAAAGGGCGCAAAGAAAGGAAAGATGGCGCCAGGAGGAATTGGAAGCTGAGCGCAGGCATGAAGAACATATAAAAAGGATGCAGGAATTAGATGAAGAGATAGAAAGGCTTAATTGTGAATTGGTGGCATTGCAGCAGAGTGGTCAATCCATAGATGTAGCGCACGAACGGTGCGATGTAGCGGCGGTGCCATTTAAGACCGAAGCGAAGGCTACAGGTCAGACATCTGTAGATGAAGTGCACGAACGGTGCGACGTAGCGGCGGTGCCGATTAAGGCCGAAGAGAGGGCTACAGGTCAGAAATTTGCAGATGTACCGCACGAACGGTGCGTTTCAGCAGCGGTGCCGTTTAGGGCCGAAGAGAGTGCTGCGGGTCTGATATCTGTAGATATAGCGGCGGTGCCGTTTGAGGCCGAAGAAAAGGCTAGTGCCTGTAAGGGAATGGAACAGGTTTTAACCCATTCTGAGGGAAAAGAGCTCGCGGTCGCAGCAGGGTGTGAGGGTTCCGTGGTGGTGGAAACGGAGTTAAGATTAACAGAGTGTTCCATCGAACCTTGCAGCCCTGTAGACCATGTTGATGAGCATCAGAGGCGGACGAAAGGCTCCAGGTTTGGCACCAAGGAATGTGCCAAACGGAGAAAGCGTCCGAAAAACAGAAGCGCGGCAAGGCTCGCGATCAGCGCGGCGCGTTTGACGAGGACCTTCAAACGGCGTGGCGGATTCGCGAGAAAAGGCCCGTTGTCTTCTCTGACTGGCTCGAATCGCATGCGTCTAAGCGGCCGGAGAGTGAGGAAAAGAAAAGCGCAATCTACGCGGCCGCGGTCTAGCGATGAACTGATAAGTGATCATCAGGACTGGGCGCGCGAGACGGCGGAGGAGCATATCGGTGATGAAGAACGTCAGAGTAGGACGAAAGGCTCCCAGGTCCGCGCAAAGAAGCGTGCACAGGGGAGAAAGCGTCCGAAGGGCAACAGTAAGGCAAAGCTCGCGATGAGCACAACGCGTTCGAGTAAGGTTTTCAAACGGCGGAGTGACATCGCGAGAAAAGTGCCGTTGTCTTCTCTGACGGGTCTGTATCGTATGCGTCCGAACCGCCGGAAAAGAAAAGCGCATCGTACGCGGCAGTGTTGGAAGGATGAATTGCTAGGCAATCATTCAGACAGTGCGCGCGGGAAAGCTAACAAGCAAGTGGGTGCTGACGAGCATCAGAGGTTGGCGAAAGGCTCCGTAGACGGCACGAAGAAGCGTGACAAACGGAGAAAGCGCCGTAAAGACGAGGCAAAAATCGCGACGCGTTTGAGGAATGTATTCAAATGGCGGAGCGAAATTTCAAGAAAGTTGCCGTATCGCAAGCGTCCGAGCGGCCAGAGAACAAAGAAAAGAGAAGCGCATTGTGTGCGTAAGTGGCCGAAGGGCAAGAGACCCTTCCGTTGTTCTCGCGGTGCATTGGACGGGGTGCGGGGCAAAAGAGTCGGTGGTTTTCGAGGGGCAGGAAGCGACAGCAAGTCGGCTTCGAGGAACGTCGCGGGGTTCGGTAGCAGGGCGATTGACGCGTGTTGTAGACCCCGCTTCTCGAGAAAATCGTTCCGGGCGCGACCACCGCGAGTTCGACTCAGAGTTGTTGCGAACAGCTGTTAGCCTCTCAGAAAACGTCGACTCGGGACTGTTGAAAGGAACATTTTGTTTGTTTTTGTGATTTTGTAAATAACTCGTTTGTACTTTGTTTTCGTTAGCGCTCTATCATTTTGGTAGCCTATATGCGTTGTATAGATCTATTGGAAGGATAGTGACACGCATTAGAGCGTACAGAATTAGGCGTTTGTCATCGGCACCGGAGTTGGTTTGTATGCGTCCGAGCCGCCGGACAAAACGAAAAAAAAAGCACGTTGGGTAGAAAGGCAGACCCTTTCGTCGCTCTATCGACGGCATGTTTGATGGACTGCGGGAGTGCGAGGTACTCAGCGAGAGTAAGAACGCAGGTTGTCAGCGCAGAGCTTTGCGGGGGTCGGAGGCGAAGCGAATGGGTTTTGCCATTGTTCCATTTCCCGTTCGCCAAAAAAAAAACCCACAGGACGCGACACCGCGCGTTAGTCCCAAAAAGGAGTAGACATCCGTGAGCTTTTGACGATGGTCATTAGTGGATTTATTTTGTTTTGAAATTTGCTTTTGACTGTTTAAGTTGTTTTGGATTTTAATGTGTTTTTTAAGAATCTCGTCTACCAAATAGTGTTTAGGTAACACATTTTTTGGGTTTGTTCATTTCTTGGGCGTTGTACGTTTAGCTAAGGTAAGCGTTGTGCGATTGCATAAACGACACGCATAGGAGCCTGCGTCATGGTAGATACGTGTAAATGAGCAGGAGCAACGTTATGAACTAATTATGACTGAGCGTAGAGACGCAAAGTTATTGCTTGCGAGATTTTTCAGGATTCATGCGAAACTTTTTTTGTTGTTCATTTAATGTTTTGTTCGCATGTGTCCGGTGTGTAAGAAAAGCTAGCTCGTGAGTTTATATGTATGCTTTGTGAAAGTGGCAACAGCAAGGGAACGGTTAGGTGGTATCTCCTCCAGGCAGGCGCACTGTGATGTGCGTTTGCGGATGTATAATAAAGAGGTTCCTAATGCAGGTGCAGCACGGCAGTTATGCTTTCGTCTTCTCAAGAGGAATTGACGACTGGCTTTGGCGGCACTAAATTTCGGGAACTAAAAGATAGCGTGAAGTAAAATGCTTTATTTTATGAGTATGATACCTGGTGGGTTACGGCGGATTACTCACGCAAGCACTCGGGTATGCCACGGTGAGCGCATCACTTGACAGTTAGTTTTCTTGAAAGCAGTTTGATGGGAAGATTATTATCGGATCGGGATTAGGAGTTTTGGTGAAACCTCAGAGAAACGTCCCGATTGCTGCTTTGTGTTTGGTAATACTGCTTAAGTAAGGTTGCTTTTGGATAATTTGTCGGACTCGACGTGTCTCAGTGCGGGCAGGGTGCTCTCCCGTGCCTGTGGTGGTGTGTATGAATGCTTTTCCCAGAGGGGAGCCACAAGGAACGAGAGGGAAAGAGTCCTTGGCTGAGCGTCATCAGCAGTGGCCTGGAAGCCAGCACTACACAGCGACACTTCGGGCAACCTGTGCAGCTGGTCACCCTCAGGTCGCTTCTCCCGCCGGCGGACGAGCTGTTGTGACCGGCGCCCGAGCTGACGAGGGAGCGGCGCTCCTTTAATCTCCAAACAAGTAACCGAACGACCGGCTGCCTACTGTTAGGACCGGCGCCAGGTCTGACAATGGATCGGCGTTCCTTTTGATGTTCCCTTTTAGTCGCCAAACGGGTTGGCGGCCTGTGTCCGCCATGTATTGTTCCCCCCCTGGCCGGAGGGTGCGGCGTCTTGCCGCCACGACACCGTGAGCAGTTCGGGAGACCACAAGTGCAGCTTCTTCTTTGGAAGATGACGGCGGCGGCGGCGGCCGGAAATCGTCCCGCTAATTGAACGAGTCGTTCGGCGACCATTTGAAGCTTGTTTACGGCGGCCCTTTCGATGGATGCAGTCATCAACTTCAGACCCCTCGCCCAGCGACACCCCTTGACGAGGAGGAGCCACGTTCGTGCCACATGGCCGTGCAGTGACCACGCTTCAATTTTGAACGTTCACGTGGACCGTGCGTGCTCGTCACCCTCGCGGGTAATGTGTGATCCGTGGTTGGACGGTGCCCTCTGTACGCGGTCCCCGATCTAGGGATCTGGGGAGGACAGACCCTTTATAATGAGCCCCCACGGCTCATTCGGTGTGCTTTTTTTCGAGAAGAGAACCAGGCAGAACAGAGCAGAACCGAGCAGAACCATGTAGAACCAAGCACCATGGAGCGCTATGTTAGGAGTCATGTAGAGGCCTGCCACGTTTGAGGGCTCACCGTGTAGGGAGTTCGCAATGTATATATTGTAAATAAACCCTCTTCAAGTCTCTCTTCCTCCTGCCTCGACAACTTCATCCCGGACCCCCGGTGTCTGGAAACCCCGGTCGCAACAGCGGTCGCTCAGGTTTGTTGACTTTAAGTAAAGCAGGAGTGCTTTAGTCGCTTTCTGCGCAACTGAGGCAGATGCCCAAGGTCCTAGAATCTTCTGCACACAAAATGGTCTGAAGTCAAGTTGATTCAAAACCATCCGGAGCTGGCTTTTTCTTTAATGCTGCATCCATTTCATTAATATAGTTTCATTAGCAGAGTTTTTAAGCGAAAATGTGTTCTGAACCACGCACTAGTGAATGCTATACAATACATAAACTCTCTGCTTTTATGTTAGAGTCATGAGGTTTAAAACTCAGCGCACATGTATTCATAAGCTTGCCATTGTGGAGTTTATTTGAGGTTATGCTTTCGGCGGGTCCCGCCAACAACAAGGTTTTTTCGTCCTTTTTATTTTCTAGTCATGTCCCAATTTCTACGCTATAAATATAAAGGTGACAATAATGTCCATACCTTTAATGGCTTTATCATGGTTTGTTTTCATTAGGTTGAGCCTAAAAAACAAACAAGCCCCTCCAACCATTCGCCTCATAATGTAAATTTGTACAACGGTGTTCGATGCTGGCGTGCATGCATCTTCAACGTGCATCACTAACAACGTTTTCAGATTCAGCTTTTTTTTTTTACTGTTAATGAATTTTCAATGTCGGATTGCAATTGCCTGGATCTTTCGCAGCCAGCATTGCCGGTCTTTTTGCAAACAATTAGAGATATTTGGAGCACGTGACTTTGTTGTGGGCAAGCAAGGCGACTTCACGTGCGTTGAAAGCGATCCTGGCAAAAAGAGAGAGAGAGAGAGAGAGAGAGAGAGAATATAGCACTGAAACTTAGTCCTGGGAAATCTTGCATACAGAGAGCTCATTCGATGGAAAGAAAATAACAGGCCACCACGGACACGACAGCAGAGAAGAAGGGTGTAAGGATAAAGGCTCGCAAGTTCCCGCGGGTCCTGTTCAATTATTCGCGGGAAAACTCGCTGTCGCTCCGCTATAGGACATTGGCGTTCATCGCCTATTGATCGGTCGCTCAGCTGAATGCATTTTGTCGAACGAAAACAAAAATCACGAGAATATTGGAAAAAGCTCTAGGAAGGTATTTGGTGCACATGCTAGGGCAGAAACTTATAGGCGTTTTTTTTTTTTTCTTCCAATCCTTGGGTAAATAAAACTGCAACCGATGTTTGTGTAAGAGCAAAAATTAAAGTCTTAATTCGTCGGTGATTCACGTCCCCCCTCAAAGAGAGCGAGTGTGAATTGAATAAAAGATCACCCTCATCAATAATGCAGATCATGCACCCCCCCCTTTCCCCTCACCACATTGGAGACACTGCTACATGATGTGTACACATGGTATATTGGATAGTGCAGAACTTGCAAAGGCGTGTTCTCTGACAAAAGAAAATGAGCAATTCTCGCAAATAACAGGTTTATCATTCGATTTGGCATAGCTTGTCGATGTGCTGCAGCATTCATAGTCAGTAAATATTATTTAAAGGGGCAAAATGCTAAGGCCAGCTTTCCTCAGTGTCTTCATTCCATTTTAACATGCGTATAACACCATGAAACGAGCTACAACGGTGGCGCCTATCAGGCATACTTGCCCGTGAGCGACTTTCAATTTTTTTCTATGAAGAGAAGTTGGTTATATTTAACGTCACTATAGCCAACGTTACGACAAGGTGACTTGTCTTCTTTACTTTTATTCGTCCAATTCAAGACCAATTTATTTTTCTAATCAAGAAGATAGAGCTGTATACATCAGGATTTCATCGCTGTTTCTGTTTCGAAATAAGTGTGTACGGGTATACACTGCTGTAGTCTAGTCCTGCGTAAAGTATACTGGATACGCACAGGAAACGAACATTTTCGTCTACTTACCGTCAATAGCTAGTAGCTATCCAGGTAAACGACATCACCGTCGCTCA
>WOVY01008178.1:0-33034 GCA_013436015.1 Rhipicephalus annulatus
AACTACGAAACCGCGTCCCACTATTGCGCACCCGGAACTGCCTACGAACACGTTCGCCGTGAGCCCAACGACGAAATCCTCCTTACAACGACGCAGGCCTGCCGGATATAACTACAACCTACGCACCTCATCAGTGCCATCCCCGCACCCAAAAGAAGATTGACTTCTGAAATGTGTGTCCAGCTCATCACTTCCCAGTTTGCAGTGCTTACTTTCCTTAAAGTACGATAACTTGCTGACAAACGAATTAGACATGAAATGCATAAATCAACATTGCAAGTGTACCTTCGTGCTAGAATAGCCCCCAAGGGTATGACATTCTCCCTCACACCAGCCGCTACAAATCTAGATGAACATGACCAAATAACATGGAAAAATGTCCTCCTTGAGGCATCTCTTAAATTGACCGAAATCGCTCTTATTCACCGTGATAAGCAGCTAAAGAAACTGGTCGCTATGACCAACACCATTCTCCGCCACAACACTTTATCAAACGAAGAATTCACCCGATTAACAGAATTTGAACAGAATAAATACCAAGCCATCATGACCACAAAAATTCATAAACTCAAAATAGACCATGTGCCCAAACCCGCGTTCCCTGATATAGTTCCTTATCACTACAACACCACCACCCAGGAAACCACTAACGGTACAAACGAGCACCTATCTAGGAACACACCCTGTGACACCGGGATTGTAAACTTATCGGACAAGAGTTTGTCACCTGACGAAGAAAAACTGCTATCTAAGGGACTAAGCTTCTGCCCGACCACAAAATTTTTCGATGAATTCTACTTGCTTCGAGCCCTCGACAACTTTGCTCGAAGCTTAAGGTTGTGCGAATATTTCTTGCACAGGCCTTCTAACCACGAAACAATTCACAGTCGTAAATCAAATGATTGGACACCGAACAGTAATCGAGACAAGTGCTTGGACATTTATATCACCGCAGTACAGAAAGATATAGTACACGAATACCACAGACAGAAAGGAAACCGAGAAAACTTGACAAAGTCTGAAAAATTAGGTATGAGAAATTTGGCATCTACGACAGACGTAACAATAAAACCCGCATACAAAGGAGGAGCCATTGTAGTCCTTAATACAACCAACAACTTACAAGAAGCATACCGCCAACTAGACGACTCAAGATTTTGTGAACGCCTCCCAGGTGATCCGACAGACGAATACAAACGTATCTTATCAACAGAACTAAAGAAACTGTTGGATGCAGAAAAGATAACCAACACTAACCACAAACTGATGCGAGCAGCATACCCTCGTCCAGGTCGCTTCTACATCCTCCCAAAAGTTCATAAACTCGATAACCCAGGTTGACCAATCATATCAGGCATCGGCACAATAACTGAACCCATATCAGGGTACGTGGACAAAACTAATAAACCGCATTCCATGCACCCTCGCGTCGTATATAAAAGACACCACACATTTTCTTCGAGACATTGCAGGTCTGTGTGTGCCGAAAAATTCGTACTTGGTTACTCTTGATGTCTCTTCATTGTATACAAATATTCCTCACGATGACGACATAGCTGCATTACAAAACATGTATACAAACTATAGACAATCTAACAACCCAGATTTCTCTGCCATCGCAACTTTGACGAGGATGGTCCACGAAATAAATTCATTCGAGTTTAACCAAGAGTATTTTCGACAAATAAGCGGGACCACTATGGGCACCAAAATGGCACCTAATTATGCCAGCATATTTATGGGAAAGCTAGAATCTGAATTTCTTGCACAATGTTCCTTGAAACCAATGTTATACACAAGATACATGGACGACATTTTTCTTATTTGGACCCACAGCGAGGACTAACTTCTCAGCTTTATGGACACTTACAATGCTGTACATCTGAACATACACTTCACAAACACATACTCGCAAGTAACCGTAAATTTTCTTGATGTTACCATAACGATAGAAGAAGAGAAGCTATTTACAACCCTATATCGCAAACCAACGAATCGACTACAATACCTCCATTACCAAAGCGATCACCCACGACACTGTAAAAACAGTATTCCATACAGCCCGGCTCACCGGTTAAAGCGAATCTGCTCTAGAGACGCTGACTTTGACACGAGCTCACAGAGGCTAAAACTTATGCTCGAGAAACAAAAATACCCCCCACATGTAAATAATGACGCTGTTCAAAAAGCGAGAAAACTAAAGCGTGAAGACTTACTTATGAAGCGACCACCGCAAGAAGACCCACAACAAACAAACCTCTGCTTGACTTACAGCACAAACTTCCCCAATGTAACCAAAATCCTTAAACGACATTACAACAATCTGGAACAAAGTGAACGTCTGAAACGCGCATTTCCATCCGCTCCAGGCGTCGTTTACCGGTGACCACGTAACCTCAAAGGCTCACTTGTCCACTCTCAAAATAACACATCATCACTCAATAATTCATGCCGACCTTGTTTAAAGCCACAATGTCTTGTATGTAAGGTGATGCGAGAAACACACAAAGCAACCAGCACACAATCCAAGTTTTCGATTAACATACGAGGAAACCTAACATGCGATTCCTCTAATGTGGTATACCTACTCGAATGCAACGTGTGTGGTATGCAGTACATCGGACAAACAGAAACACCCTTTAGGATTGGCTTCAATAATCACATAGCCCATGCGAAATCAGCCCCAAGCCTACCTCTATCAAAACATCTCCACCTTCCCGACCATGCATTCTACAAACTATCAGTAACGCTCTTATAGACGGGATTTAAATCAAATCGAGAACGTGAACAATGAGAGTCATACCTTATCCACCAATTTAACACCCTCGAAAGAGGAATAAATGAGAATCCTGGAACACTTGCAGCAATTAAAGCATTATAAAACAATAACGGCAATAATGAAAATAGGAACTGAGTTCATGGCACTGCAGCTGCGAAGGGCACTGGACAACTCAAAACAATTCCAAGTGTAACTACTCTTCCTAAGTGTAGCTGTCGGCTGTTTTCTGTTTTGTTTTACTACCAAATCAATTGTGCCATGCCCAACAGCAACCCTGTGCACAGCCGGGAGGCCCCCCCTGCACGCGTAATCCAGAAGCGGGCAAGGAATTCGCATTGTGCCCGCTTACCAGCCTCTGCCGCAATACGCGGAACCCCTCTTTCTACGACGAAATGTTGACGGGACCCCAAGTAGTTAAAGGCTTAAAACTTCCTAACATGCCCGCTTACCAGCCTCTGCCCCAAACGCGGTACCCCTCTTTCTACGACGAAATATTGACAGGGCTCCGAGTAGTTAAAGGCTTAGATCTTCCTAAAAAAGCTCTTTTTTGCCCCACACCGAACCGCCAGTGCCAGGAGGCGCCGTCTGGTCGGGAAGAATGCATTAGTGAAAGGAAGCATACACAGACCACTGACATCAGAAAGGTGAACGAGAGAAAGGGGAGAGAGATGAAGTGGAAGTGGAAGGAAGAGTGGAAGGGGGGCGCCCGAAGGGAGTTCACCTTGTATTCTTTTTTTCTCTTTTTTTCTTCTTTCTACTTTTTTTCTTTTTTTTTCTTTTTCTGTCTTTTTCCTTTTTCCTTTCGCTCTGATTTGAGTTTGTATAAAGCTGAGCACCAACAAACTGTACCTTCAATCCTGATGAAGGCCAGACTCTAGGCCGTAACGTCGAAATAAACCACGTTGTGACCGCTCACGGAGGATCTACTGCAACGCTACAGTCACTCAACCACCATGCCTGCCTATATATATATATATATATATATATATATATATATATATATAGATATATATATATATATATATATATATATATATATATATATATATATATATATATATATTGACGCGCGTATGTGCCAGTGGTGAGGACAACGAAGCAGCGCGAGTGTCCTTGGCCGAGGGCAAAAGACGAAGAAGTCGTTGCAGTCTGTTTCCTGCGATCGATAAATCGTATTTGTTTGAGGCGCTTTGTGTGCTCGTCAATCTCGCGTCGTCACACTTGTGGAGGTGCTGGGTACGTCTTCATGCTTGGAACCCCTTCGCGGACCCGACATTCAAGCCCGGAATCACTACCACCCGTCGACACACCAGTCCACCGTTCCAGCCGCCGTCTGCGAGGCCTAGCTCCCGAGCTCAATCCCTTTCTAGAAACTGCCAGCAATCGCTTGCCTCCTTCAACCACCATGGCCACTGCAGCTACATCACACATGACACTTCAGAATCCCATGATTCCTGACTGCTTTCATGGTGAGACCTATGAAGATGCACAAGACTGGCTGGACCAGTTCGAACGCTGCGCGAAGTACAACCAATGGGCCACCCCAGAAGACAAGCTCGCGAATGTGTACTTCTACCTGAAAGACAACGCCCAGACGTTGTACATCAACAGGGAAAGAAGCATAGCTACGTGGGATGACTTCCGCAACCAGCTGATTGACACCTTCAGTAGTCTTGACAGAGAGGAGAATGCGCAACGTCTCTTGGAAGCTCGAATTCAAAAACCAAACGAGAGCGTTGCTATGTTCGCCGAGGACATGACCCGTCTTTTCGGCAGGGCGGATCCCGAGATGCCGGAAGACAGGAAGCTGCGGTATCTAATGCGAGGCGTGAAGGAGCAACTGTTTGCTGGGCTTGTGAGAAATCCGCCAACAACTGTAGCTGAGTTCACGAAAGAAGCCACAGCTATTGAACGGGCCCTACAGCAACGGTACCGCCAGCAGAACCCGGTCAACGTTCGAGGGAGTAGCCCTGTCACGACTGCGACGAGCCTCTGCGACAACGACAGGCCTCTGCGGGAAGTCATCCGGGAGATTTTGAGGGAGGAGCTTCGGCAGCTTGGTTTAATTCCAGCAACTGAACCGACGCCGGCATTGTCTTTTGTCGCTGATGTTGTCCGGTATGAGGTCCGCCATGCTCTCTCTTCATCCGGCTATAATGGTGTGCGACGCCATTTTACTTATGCTGATGCAGTCCGACGCCCCGTCGTCGCTCCTTCAGCTCAGCAGACCCCAATGGCTGGACCACCACCAGCCCTGCAAACACAGCCACTGTCAGCACCGACCACTTTCGCAACCTCACCGATTCCTCCGACAAGACGAATGCCGTATAACCAACATGCCCCACAACGTAGCCCCACAACGTGGCCCAATAGTGAGTCACCACTTACCTACCAGCGTCGGAAAACCGATTTGTGGCGTACCGCTGACCGTCGACCGGTATGCTTTCATTGTGGCGAAGCTGGGCACGTCTACAGAGTTTGCCGTTTATCGCGACGCTCAGTACTCGAGAGTTCCTCGCTACCCTGATTACATTGCGTACGACGATCGACGCATGTACAACTACGCCCCTGTGAACACACCGCCGCAGAATCCAGTAATGCCCAGATCACGTTCTCCATCTCCTGCGCGGCCCAGTTCACCTAATCGTCGCAGTTTTGCCGGCGTCACCAGGGGCAGGTCCCCTAGCCCGCGGCGGGGAAACTAGACGCAGCGACCTCAGGGGGTGGGGTTGCCAATATTCGAAATTCCGAACAGCCCCCATTGCAGACAAATGACAGCTCGAAGCCATCGATACCGAAGAAGACGACAGCAACGACTAATTCGACGAATGAGACAACCACCGACGTAACCGACGTTTTTAGCGCTGACCTCGTCGTTCACATTGACGGCCACCAAGTGACGGCACTTGTGGACACTGGCTACCACTTTTCTATAATAAGCCTACAGCTAGCCGAAAGACTAAGGAAGGTGAAAATGCCATGGCAGGGACCCAATATAAGAACTGCAGGAGGTCAGTTGATTACACCGGTTGGAAAGTGCACGGCCCGACTCTTCATTGCTGGTTCCACCTTTGTCGCCACCCTCGTCATTCTCCACGAGTGCTGTAAACAGCTCATATTGGGAATGGATTTCTTGCGCGAATACGGGGCTGTGATTGACATCCGTGACAGAAGCGTAACGTTCACTGTAAGCTCGGAGACTACTACAGATGAGGAACACCAGCCACCTCGCTTCCGTATTGCCGATGACGACGTCATACTGCCGCCCCGAAGTTGTTCTCTCGTATCCGTGCACTGTGACAAATTACAAAATGGTACTGGCATCGCTGAACACATCAAGGAGCTCGCATTCACTAGCAGCATTTCTGTTGCCAGGGCTGTCATCACTGTTATTGACGGATGCGCTGAATTGCTATTGACAAATTTCAGCAGAGAACGCCGACACATAGTTAAAGGCACGGCTATTGCCTATTTTGACGAACTCTCGCAAACAGAAGATTGTCATTTAGTGGAGGAAGCAGAAACGTCTACTATCACTACACCGACACCTGTAGACGTTGGTCCAATGTTATCTCCCGTTGAGCGAGACCGCCTTCTCACGCTGATCAACAAGTTCCACGGCTGCTTCTCATCCACATCAAGAGTTGGTCAAACGGCACTGACGAAACACCGCATCATCACGGATTCCGATGCCAGACCCATCCGGCAAAATCCTTATCGAGTCGCCCCAAAGGAGCGTGAGGTAATTCAAAAACAGGTGAAAACGATGCTAGAAGATGGTTTTATTCGGCCGTCTAACAGTCCTTGGGCATCACCTGTAGTACTCGTTAAAAAGAAGGACGGTAGCTTGCGTTTCTGCGTCGACTACCGTAAGCTTAATCAGATCACAAAGAAGGACGTCTACCCTCTGCCGCGTATTGATGATTCATTGGATAGACTACGAAACGCACGCTACTTTTCGTCTATGGACTTAAAAGCGGCTACTGGCAAATTGAAGTGGATGAGAGAGATCGTGAGAAGACCGCCTTTGTTACGCCCGACGGACTTTATGAATTTCAGGTTCTTCCTTTCGGTTTGTGTTCGGCGCCAGCAACATTCCAGCGTCTCATGGACACGGTTCTGTCGGGACTTAAGTGGCAAACCTTCTTGGTGTACCTCGATGACGTGATTGTCTTTTCGGCGACTTTCGAGGAACACTTACGAAGGCTCGAAGCAGTTTTTGAAGCAATACGCTTGGCCGGTCTTACTCTAAAACCAGAAAAGTGCCACTTCGGCTTCCACGAACTTCGATTCCTCGGTCACGTCGTAAGCAGCCAAGGGATCCGACCCGACCCGGATAAAATTGCCGCCGTGGCAAACTTCCCGACGCCATCAGACAAAAAAATCAGTGCGACGTTTTTTAGGACTCTGTGCCTATTACCGGCGGTTTATTGCTAATTTTTCGCGCATCGCATGGCCATTGACACAGCTTACTCGGGAAGATACCCCCTTCAGATGGGGCGAAGACCAACAGCAGGCATTTCACGAGCTTCGTCAGCGAATGAAAACACCCCCCGTGCTGGCCCACTTCGATGAAGACGCGCCGACAATACTTCATACAGACGCTAGTAATGTGGGTCTTGGAGCAGTGCTCGTACAGTCGAAGGACAACAACGAAAACGTGATCGCCTACGCCAGCAGGACGCTCTCCCGAGCTGAAGCTAATTACACTACGACGGAAAAAGAATGTCTTGCAATGGTATGGGCAGTCCTGAAGTTTCGTCCTTATTTGTACGGCCGCCCATTCACCGTTATCAGCGATCACCACTCTCTCTGCTGGTTAGTTAACTTGAAAGATCCGTCTGGCCGCCTTGCACGATGGAGTCTTCGGCTCCAAGAATTTGACTTCACTGTTGCCTACAAGTCGGGAAAACGACACACCGATGCCGACTGTCTTTCTCGGTCTCCTGTTGAGACGGCATCCGCGGACAACGACGATGACGACACGGCCTTTCTCGGAATTGTGGACACTGCCGCCTTTTCTCAAGAGCAGCGTGGCGATGCTGAGCTGCTACCACTTATAGATTACCTAAAAGGACGAGTGAATAGCGTTCCGAAGTTATTTGCGAGAGGGCTGCCGTCGTACTGCTTGCGAAATGACGTTCTTTATAAGAGGAACTTTTCACCCACCGGCAGCAGCTACTTGCTCGTCGTTCCTTCTTCGCTTCGCCGTGAGGTACTGCAAGCCTGTCACGACGAACCTACCGCTGGTCACTTGGGTTACGCAAGAACATTGGCGAGGATAAGGCAGAACTATAACTGGCCAAGACTTGCCGAAGTTGTCAAAACTTACGTGCAGGCATGTCTAGATTGCCAGCGCCGCAAGCCACCATCCATCAAACCAGCTGGCCTGCTGCAGCCTGTTCGAGTGCCGGCGACACCGTTTGCACAAATCGGCATGGATTTTCTGGGCCCCTTCCCAAAGTCTGCCACTGGAAACAGGTGGATAATCGTCGCCACGGATTACCTGACCCGGTACGCGGAGACAGGCGCTCTGCCACGGGCAACGGCAGCTGAAGCGGCGCAATTTTTCATCGAAGCCATCGTCTTAAGACACGGTGCCCCCGCAATAGTCATCACTGACAGAGGTACTGCGTTCATGGCCGAGCTTTTGGACACCATTTTCCGACTAAGTGGTACAGCTCACAGGAAGACAACGGCGTATCATCCCCAGACCAACGGGCTCACCGAACGCCTCAACAAGACCCTGGCTGACATGATAAGCATGTACGTAGATGTAGAGCACAAGAACTGGGACATCATTTTGCCCTACGTCACATTCGCGTACAACACGGCTCGTCAAGAGACCACTCGGAAGACACCCTTTAGTCTCCTTTACGGACGCGAGGTTACAACAACGTTAGACGCAATGCTCCCTCATGAAAATGATGGCAATGAAACAGATGCCGAAGAGTTTACCCAGCTAGCAGAAGAAGCCAGACAACTTGCAAGGTTGCGAATCACCAAACAGCAAGACGACGATGCCAAGTATTACAACCTCCGGCACAGACCCGTCATATACAACGTGGACGACAAAGTATGGGTCTGGACACCTGTTCGTCAGCGTGGGCTTTCCGAAAAGCTGTTGCGAAGATACTTCGGACCCTACAAGGTTCTGCGACGCATTAGTGACGTCAACTACGAGGTTGTTCCGGACGGCGTGCAGTGTTCAAAGCGGCGCAGACATTCACCAGAAATTGTCCACGTGCTTCGGATGAAGCCTTACTTTCAGTGACTAAATGTGCAGTTTTGGTTTCGCCTTGCTTCTCAAACGTTTAACATCGGGACGATGTTTTTTTTTAAGGGGGAATAATGACGCGCGTATGTGCCAGTGGTGAGGACAACGAAGCAGCGCGAGTGTCCTTGGCCGAGGGCAAAAGACGAAGAAGTCGTTGCAGTCTGTTTCCTGCGATCGATAAATCGTATTTGTTTGAGGCGCTTTGTGTGCTCGTCAATCTCGCGTCGTCACAATATATATATATACCAAAAACTAGCATGGGAGAGTGAGAGGGCTTGAAGATAACGTCTGGCTTGTCATTACATGAAAGAAGTCATGGTTTTACCAAACAATTTAAGCAATGAGTGCGATAGCAACCTATTCGAAAGTTTTACGAAGCAAGAGTAGCATATTAAGGAGCAAGGAGCAACATTATTTGTAGTAAACTTGCGCTTGATAAGTAATCAAGTTTCCTGCGACGTGGCCACACTAGATTACCACAACAAGACTCTTGCGTAGTGACGGCGTTAATACCGTGGTCAGCGCATGCTGATACTTAGAGATATTTGTCGTGTGTCGCCGCTGGTAGCAGTTTGTGTACAGCCCATCTATATGTGGACGGCCGCTTCAGATACACTTTTGGCACCGTGTGTGTGTGTGTGTGTGTGTGTGTGTGTGTGTGTGTGTGTGTGTGTGTGTGTGTGTGTGTGTGTGTGTGTGTGTGTGTGTGTGTGTGTGTGTGTGTGTGTGTGTGTGTGTGTGTGTGTGTGTGTGTGTGTGTGTGTGTGTGTTGTGTGTGTGTGTGTGTGTGTGTGTGTGTGTGTGTGTGTGTGTGTGTGTGTGTGTGTGTGTGTGTGTGTGTGTGTGTGTGTGTGTGTGTGTGTGTGTGTGTGTGTGTGTGTGTGTGTGTGTGTGTTGTGTGTGTGTGTGTGTGTGTGTGTGTGTGTTGTGTGTGTGTGTGTGTGTTGTGTGTGTGTGTGTGTGTGTGTGTGTGTGGTGTGTGTGTGTGTGTGTGGTGTGTGTGTGTGTGTGTGTGTGTGTGTGTGTGTGTGTGTGTGTGTGTGTGTGTGTGTGTGGTGTGTGTGTGTGTGTGTGTGTGTGTGTGGTGTGTGTGTGTGTGTGGTGTGTGTGTGTGTGTTGTGTGTGTGTGTGTGTGTGTGTGTGTGTGTGTGTGTGTGTGTGTGTGTGTGTGTGTGTGTGTGTGTGTGTGTGTGTGTGTGTGTGTGTGTGTGTGTGTGTGTGTGTGTGCGTGCGTGCGTGCGTGCGTGCGTGCGTGCGTGCGTGCGTGCGTGCGTGCGTGCGTGCGTGCGTGCGTGCGTGCGTGTGTGTGTGTGCGTGTGTGTGTGCGTGCGTGCGTGCGTGCGTGCGTGCGTGCGTGTGTGTGTGTGTGTGTGTGTGTGTGTGTGTGTGTGTGTGTGTGTGTGTGTGTGTGTGTGTGTGTGTGTGTGTGTGTGTGTGTGTGTGTGTGTGTGTGTGTGTGAACGCATCTCGTAGAACCTCCCGCCTGCTGTAGTCACAAGAGCTGGGTGCTGATCGTTGCCGCGATAGTGCGGCAACCATAAGCGCCCCTACCATATATATATATATATATATATATATATATATATATATATATATATATATATGTATATATATAGACGAAACGTGGTTGTGGGTCGAACTCTCGAGATTCTCCCGTTGGCCTGCATGACTGTGCGTTCTTTCAGCCGTTAGCAAGACCCGCTGTCGGTGAATAACTCTTCCCCGTAACATCTTTTGGTGGAGGTGCGGTGTATTCACACAACGAGCTGGATCTTCGGCCGCCCCTTTGGTGGGCATGGAAATTCGGTAAAGATGTGCACGCATCTGGCACCCTTCTGTTATGTTGTGCTGATCTCGACCGTCATTGCGTCATCTACCAGTCCTTTTCCCGGAGCCGCGTCTGCGCACCCGGTAGCGTTCCTGGACACGCGCTTCAACCAAACCATGCGATCACCTGACTTTCCCGCTTGCCAGCCTTCCGGTTCGCGCGTTCGTGAATGCCTGCCGGTGCTCGACCCCCCACAGTTATCAGCATCGACGGATGCATCAACTGGCAGCTATATAAGGAGCTGGATTTTCGGCCGCCCCTTTAGTGGGCATGGGACTTCGGCAAAGATGTACACGCATCTGACACCCTTCTGTTATATTGTGCAGGTTAGTTCACCGGTTTCCCTCTATGCTAAAAAAACAAACAACGTTTGTTTGCTGATGCTTCCATGCCCACAAGTTTTGCTGATGTCCATTTGTGAGTGCGTTCATGTCGTTAGGCTTCTGGCTATGTCCGGTGATGTTGAGGAAAACCCGGGCCCGCCAAAAAAAGATACGGGGAAGCAATACAACGAGTTAATCTCGTTGATTAAGGGGCTGCACTCTAAGATAGACGCAAAACACGAAGAACTTAAGGAATCCATTAACGAAGTTAAAGAGGCGCAAGTGTCTCTTGAACAAAAAGTGGCAGAATTAGACAACCGATTATGCGCAGTTGAGGAATGTGTCCGGGTCTCAGACAGCGAGCCGAATCGTCAACGGGTACCGGAGGTACTTTCGGTTAACAAGCGCCTTGACGAACTTGAAGATCGTTCTCGCCGAGAAAACTTGATTTTTTTATGGAATATAAGATTGCAATTCGGAAACGTGGGCGCAATCAGAAGAAAAAGTTTGCCAAATCCTCAATGAAACTCTGAAGCTAAACTTGGGAAGTAGCGATGACCGCATATCCCGCGCGCACAGGCTAGGCAGATTCGTAGTTGGCAAATCTCGACCAGTGATCGTAAAATTTGCTTCTTTTAAGTTCCGAGAAAGCATACTGCAGTCTAGAAGTAGTTTTCGCAAGTCTCATGTGTCAATCAGCGAGGGTTTCTGCCGCGCAACAAGAAGCGTGCGCAAGAAGCTTTTTGAATTCGGCAGGGCGAGTGGCGAGAAGTATACCGTCAAGTACAATAAGCTTTACATCAACAAAAAGTGCTTTGTGTACTCTCCGGTGACCGACAGCGTTTGTGAGCCGCATACAAATGTGCAGAACTCATCAGAAGCTTCGTCCTCCGCTACGCATGCCGACGAAGATACGCTCTTATCCTAACAAAGTTCACCCCTCGGCCACTTATCGTAACTACTCAGTTTTATATTCTAACGTACGAAGTGTTCTTAACAAACGGGATGCATTATCTTCAATTTTTGATTACTGCGCCGCCGATGTTGTAGTGTTAACGGAAACCTGGCTTACCCCTAACATTGCAAGTGTAGAGCTGTTCGATTGTGAAAATAATTATATCATTAACAGATGTGATAGAGAAGAATCGCCAGGAGGTGGTGTACTTATAGCCGTAGCTGATTATATAGTTTCTAGCCATATACTAATAGCATCACCTTTAGAATTTGTCTGTGTTTCCCTCCATGTCAACTATCAAAATGTCACAATTTGTGGCTGTTACCGCCCTCCGAGTGCGACGCCAGTGTTTTGCGAGCAACTGCATGATGCTTTGAATGATATTGTCAAAAGGCACCCGCATACACCTGCTTTTATTCTAGGCGATTTTAACTACCCGAAAATAAACTGGTCACTTCCTTCCTGTTCATTAAGCTCACTTTCAGCCGACAGTTTACATTTCGTGGAACTGTGCGAAGACTTTAACGTTACCCAACTCGTAACGCAACCAACAAGAATGGGCCCCACTTCATCAAATGTTCTTGATCTGATTTTCACCACTGTATCAGACCTTGTTCATTCTATTTCATATATCCAAGGCATAAGTGATCATTGTTTCGTGCACTTCAATCTAACAGGTTCTTTAAGGCGTCGGTCAAACAATCGGAAAACAATAAGAGACTACTCACGCGGCGATTATGACTCAATCAACAGTGAACTCGAATCGAATTTTGAGAGCTTTGCTAATGGCTTCTTTGATTGCAGCGTTCAACAAAACTGGAACTTGTTCAAAATGAAAGTTGAATCTTTAATCACGCGATACATTCCCACATACGTTATCAAGGGTCGCCAACGCCCCCCTTGGTTCTCAACTGACTTAAAAAAATTGCGGAATAAAAAGAAATGGTTGTTCCGTCAGGCAAAGCAGACTAATTCGTTAGCCCGTTGGCACGTGTACAAATCTGTCCTTTCCAAATACAGAGCAGCTATCAAGGAAGCCAAGCGCGTTTTTCTTAATAATACCCTTCCCTCAATTCTTGTAACCAACCCTTCTAAGTTTTGGAAAACTGTTAAACCTAGGGAAAAGAAAAACATTTCGCTTACGAACTCAGACGGGCAGCCAGTTCGCTGTAAAGAGTGTGCATTGCATTAAATGATTTTTTGTTACTTCTTTTTCAAGTTGTTCTGCTTCTGCGTTGCCGCAAATGCCTAGTCGTGATTTTTACCTATGTATCCTGTTACCGTTGATGCCGTTGGAGTGCAAAATTTATTTCACAAGCTTAAGTTATCCTCTTCTTGTGGCGTAGATGAAATCAACTCAAAAGTTTCTAAAAAACACTGCATTGTATTCATCAATTTACTTGCCCTTAATCTTTTCGGAATCTATTCAGACCTCCACTTTGCCGCTTGACTGGAAAGTGGGGAAGGTGGTCCCTCTGCACAAATCTGGTAACACACAGTCTCCTCTCAATTACAGACCAATTTCCCTAACCAGTGTTTCTTGTAAAATGTTAGAACATATAATTTACTCCAATCTTGTCTCATTCCTAGAATCAAATTCTTTTTTTCTCCCTACCAGCACGGATTCCGAAAAAGTTACTCATGTGAAACCCAACTTCTTTATTTTACTAATGACATAGCATCGGCTTTAGATCGCGGCTCACTTGTGCATTGCATTTTTTCTTGACTTTCAAAAAGCTTTCGATAAAGTACCTCACCAATTACTCCTCCTGAAAATTAGTGCCTTAAACATTGACCCGAACATTCTTAAATGGATTGAATGCTTTCTGACTAATCGCACTCAGTTTGTAACAATTAATGGCTATAACTCACCTCTTTCTAAAGTAACATCTGGCGTACCCCAAGGTTCCGAATTCCGTATTAGGCCCTTTACTTTTCCTTATATATATTAATAATCTCCCCGACACCATTAACTCCGCTATAAGGTTATTTGCAGATGATTGTGTAATTTACCGCGAAATAAACAATGAATCTGATAACCAATTGCTACAGTCAGACCTTGACACTGTCTCAACCTGGTGCAATAAATGGCTTATGACTCTCAACTCTAACAAATCTAAATGCATGTCAATAACCCGGCGATCTACTTCTCCCCCCTGTACCTACAGAATTAACGCCGTTCCCCTCCAGCATGTCTCTTCATATAAGTACCTCGGCGTTTACATTACCAACAATCTATCTTGGCACACGCATGTTACCTACATCTGTAATAACCCTAACCGAACGCTAGGATACTTACGCCGCAACTTTTCTCGCGCTCCGCTGTCCCTCAAAATTCTATTATACCGATCACTAATTCGCCCAAAGCTTGAGTACGCGTCCGCTATATGGGATCCCGTGCAGCAAAATTTAATCAACGCGTTAGAATCTGTTCAGAACCGCTCAGTTTGGTTCATTTGTTCTAATTATTCCCGTACTGCTAGCATATCAGAAATGAAATCTAACCTTG
Organism: Rhipicephalus annulatus; assembly: GCA_013436015.1. Taxonomy (NCBI): domain Eukaryota; kingdom Metazoa; phylum Arthropoda; class Arachnida; order Ixodida; family Ixodidae; genus Rhipicephalus; species Rhipicephalus annulatus. Next base: position 14,672 of record WOVY01008178.1, read on the forward strand.
ACCTACCCAATTTAACTGTCCGGAGGAAACTGGCGCGACTGCATTTTTTTCTTAAGATATTTTTTCACAATCCATCAATGAAGCAAGACCTCATTTCACAACCGTCATACCACTCATCGCGCATTGATCACCAGCATAAGGTTGCCATTCCGTTTTGCCGCACCAAATTTTTTTCAGCAGCCTTCTTACCGAAAACAGCCGCCGATTGAAACCACCTTCCCTCTTCCGTTGTAACAATAACAGACCCTTTGTTATTCAAGACTGCAATTTCTCAGCAATGCTTGTAACTATACGCAGTTTCCATTATCTATCTTTGTCTCGTATGTGCTTGAATTCTTACTTATACATTTTTAGTTGACTTATGTTGCCTTCCTGATTTGCGCATCTGACACTTGTTTCTTTATTTTGTCTTTTTTTTCTTGTGTGTTATAAATGTTGTACCCACCCCCTCTGTAATGCCCTACGGGCCCTGAGGGTATTCTAATAAATAAATAAACCCGGCTCGGCAACTCCGCAGTAGACGTCAGCTTTGTCCAGCCGCGATGCCTGAAACCGGAACTTAGGCCTCGCCATACGCGCCGGCTCCATCACCTGTGATTCCCCCCCCCACCGCCCATGTTCTTTACCCTGGCTCGTTTTCTGGGACGGACAACACGGTTGTCGAAGAATGGCTCGCATTATTCGAGTGCATCAGCACGCACTACAGGTGGGATGGGACGCCTATGCTGGCAAATATTATATTCTACTCACGGGGTACGGCACGCGCCTGGTATGAGACGCATGAAGAAGAATCAACCAACTTTGACACATGCATGCAAAACCTTCGCGACTTGTTCGGTCGGTCAGTTGCTCGTCAGATCGCATACAGGCAAGAACTCGCGTCACGTGTTCAATCATTGACGGAGTCGTACGTCACGTACATCCAAGACGCACTGGCACTGTGCCGGAAGACTGACAACAACATGTCCGAGGCGGACAAGATCAGCAACGTATTCAAAGGCATTGCTGATGACTCTTTCAACATAATAATGTGTAAGAACTGCACCACTCTCGACTCCATCATATTTGAATGGCAACGATTTCAACAAGCTAATAGCAGTCGAATAACCCACCACTTGACGAAGGTATATAACAGCTGTATCTTGACGGTACTTAGATACGGAGCAAAAACCTGGAGACTTACAAAGAGGGTTTTAAATTGAGGATGACGCAGCGAGCAATTGAAAGAAAAATGGTAGGTGTAACCTCAAGAGACAAGAAGAGAGCAGAGTGGATTAGGGAACAAACGAGGGTTAAGGATATCATAGCTGAAATCAAGAAGAAATGGACATGGGCCGCGCATGTAGCGCGTAGACAGGATAACCACTGGTCATCAAGGGTAACAAACTGGATTCCCAGAGAAGGCAAGCGGGTTAGGGGGAGCAAGAAGGTTAGGTGGGCAGATGAGATTAAGAAATTTGCGGGTATATATTGGCAGCAGCAAGCACAAAACCGGGTTAACTGGCGGAACATGGGCGAGGCCTTTGTCCTGCAGTGGACGTAGTCAGGCTGATGATGATGATGATGATTATGATGATGATGATGATGATGATGATGACGAGGCTACCAAACACCGCTGTGACTTCGTGTTGCGAGGATTCTGCAGCAACCCGTTCACTTGCGCCTCCTGCCAATATCGCAAGGATTGTTCGCCAGGAGCTGGAGGCCATGGCACCCGCTGCCTATCAGCCCCCTGCGCAAGACAACTGGGCAACAGTCTCGCTTATTCAAGCCGTCGTACGTCAGGAGTTTGCAAACCTGGGCGTCCAGGTTCCCCAGCCCGCCAGACTCATGCCGCAGTCCATGAGCACTCCCGTCCACAACGTTGACTACCACTCTGCTTCACATGTCACTGCGGCAGCTTCGACTCCTCGGTTTCCACCGCGCTACCAAAATCCACCTGAATGGTGCACGCACGATGATTGACCCATCTGCTTTTCTTGCTCTTGAGTTGGGCACATCTCCCGCCATTGCCTCAACAGGTGGTATTTCCGATCAAGCTTTCCTAATGTCGGCCGCCGTCAGGACTGTGGACAGACACTATTCGCAACCCACTTTTCCGGATGACCATCTTCAGGGCCCTTCACCTCGCCGTTTATCTCCATGCTTCGAAACGTCCTGCGCTGACATTGTCGCCCAAAAAACTGATCTAGCTGCTCGCCGTCACCTCAGGGTCGGCCGTCACGCTCCCCTCAACGCCACCGCTCTCCCTCACCGGCTTATTCTGGTCATCCCCCGGGGAACTGATGAGTGCAGCTTAGGAGGTGGCGCTGCTTTGACGACTCGGAACGAAAACCCTCAACCAGCTACAAATTCAAGATGCAATTTACTTCGAGTGTTTGTTGATAGCTGCGCCGTTACTGCTCTGATGGACACTGATGCTCAAGTAACTGTTATGAGTTCTGCATTTCGATCTAGCCTGAAAAATGTTCTCACACCTGCTATCTTCTCTACTGTTCGAGAGGCCAACGGAAGTCGAACATCAGTTTGGTGTGTGCACTGCCCACGTTACTACTGCTGGCCACCACACTACCTTTTTTTTCGCAGTCCTCGATGCTTGCCCACACGACGTCATCTTGGCATTCATTTCTTAACCGCCCACTCCGCTCTCATTGATTGTTCTACCGGTATCTTACGGCTCGAATTGCCATTGTACACTGATTTTACTCCTCCAAGCTGCCCTCGGCTACGATCTGTGGAATCTCTATGGCTACCACCCCAGGCTGCTGTGTACATTCCTTTGTCGTCCTTTCTGTCCGTTCCTGATGGAGTTTATCTGGTGGCTCCCCTCACTTATTTGACCCTTACACACCACATCGCACTAGCACATACTATAGTGGTTTGTTGCTAAACACATGGTGCTACTTCTAGTTCTGAACTTCTCTACGTCGACCCAAGTTCTTCCCCAAGGCATCACTTTCGCCGATCTTTCCACCCTTGATGAATGTTCGATTTGTTCTTTTACCACTGACACTAAGACCGTGGTGAAACCTGTCATCACCCCCCAATATAAGGCGTTCCTCGACAAAATGATATCCGGCGACCACTTACCTTCCCAAGTTGCAGCGCTCTGGGGTGCTCTATTTTCTTACCTGGATATATTTGACATCGACGACCGTTCCCTGAGCCGCACAAGTGTCGTAACCCACCGCATCGACACCGGCGACGCCAGTCCACTCCGAAAACGTCCTTATCGCGGGTCACGTGCTGAGCGCCAAGTTATACAGACTGAGGTCGAGAAAATGCTGAACAAATACGTCATTGAGCCTTCATCGAGTCCTTAGGAATCCCCTGTGGTCTTAGTTGAAAAAAGGACTACACCTGGCGCTTTTGCGTCGACTATCGCCACCTGAATTGGATCATCAAGAAGGACGTTTATCATCTACCCTGAATCAATGACGCGCTTGACTGCCTCCACGGTGCAACAATTTCTCGTCCCTTGACCTTCGATCCGGATACCGGCAAATTTTGTTCGATGACCGTGACCACAAGAAGACAGCATTCATCACACCCGACGGCTTTTATCAATTAGAGGTCATGCCTTTCGGGTTGTGCAATGCCCAGGCTACTTTTGAACGTATGATGGACTCTCTTCTCCACAGTTTCAAATAATCGACATGCCTCTCCTCTCTGAATATTGTAATCGTTTTCTTGCCCTCCTTCAAAAGCCACCTGTCTTGTATCTTGGTATTTCTTCACGTTTTTCCTTGCGCTGGTCTTCAGTTGTATTCATCGAAATGCCCCTTTGAACGCCGGCAGATCAAACTACTCGGCCACTTTGTTGATGCCACTGGTGTTCAACCCGACACTGACAAAGTCCGTGCAGTCCGAGAATTCCTGGTTCCGCGTTCCACACAAGAAGTTTGCAGTTTTATTGGGCTTTGCTCATACTTCCGCCACGTTGTCTTCAACATCGCGGATATTGCTAGGCCCCTCATGGATCTCCTCAAAAAATTTTTTGCCTTTTCTTGGGGGAAGGACCAAGAACATTCCTTAGCGTCATTGATTACCACCCTCACATCACCGCCTGCGTTGGCTCCTTTTGATTCAGCGGTTTGAACAGAGCTTCGCACCGATGCAAGTGGTCATGGCACTGGCGCTATACTCGCTCAGATACAGAATGGCACCAACCGTGTGATAGCCTACACTAGTCGCCTTCTGTCGCAAGCGGAAAAAAGTTATTCCATCACTGAGCGGGAATGCTTAGACTGTCTCGGCCATCGCGAAATTCCCTCCGTACTTATACGGACGTCTGTTCACAGTCACCACGGAAAATCATGCGCTTTGCTGGCTGTCAACGCTTTAGGACCCTAGAAGAAGACACGGCTGAAGGGCACTTCAATTACAGGAGTACACGTTCTCGGTTGCGTACAAATCTGGAAAGCTGCACAGCGATGTTGACTGCTTATACCGGCACCCCGTTGATCCACCTAACTCCACTGATTTAAAATCCAATGCCTGCGTTTTAGTCATCACTGACTTTCTGAACGTGGCCAACGAACAGCGCCAAGATACATCGCTGCTCACCATCGTTGACCGTCTCCAATCGCGTCATACTGACCCCTCTCTTAGGAGATTCCTGCTTCAAGACAACGTTTTGTACAGCCGCAACTTGCACCCGGACGGCGCGGAACTTTTACTCTTGGTGCCACATCACCTAGGAAAGTATAATTTGCGACATTTCCACGACGCTCCAACTTCTGGACATCTAGGAGTCTCCAGGACTTATGACTGCGTTCAACGACGAGTATTCTGAAAGGGTCTCTACCACTCTGTTCGTTGCCACCTCTGCCAGTGCCGAAAGAAGTGCAAGACTCCCACTGCTGGTCTTCTTCAACCCATTGAAGTTCCAACCAAGCCGTTTTATCGAGTGGGGTTTGATTTGCCAGGTCCCTTTCCTACTTCTACAACTGGGACTAAATGGATTGCAGTGGACACAAAATAAGCCACTCGGTATGCAATCACTCGAGCGCTACCAACCAGCTTCGCAACTGACGTTGTGGACTTCTTGCTCTACGACATTATTCTCCAGCATGGCGCTTCGTCTCACCTGCTCACAGACTGTCGTCGCTACTTTCTATCTCGTGTACTTGATGATCTACTCCGAGCTTTTGCTACTCATCACAACTTCACCACATCTTACCACCCTCAGACTAACGGCCTTACAGAGCACCTAAACCGCACATTGACAGACATGCTTTCCATGTACGTATCTACCGACCACACTGATTGGGACACAGCTCTGCCGTTCGTCACCTTCGCCTATAACTGGTCGCGTCATGAAACAGCGGGCTACTCCGCATTTTATCTACTCTTCGGACGTCATCTCTTACTGCTCCTATACACACTGCTTTCATCAGACCACCCATCCTCCACTTCGTACGCTGAGGATGCCATCACCCGTGCTCTCACGGCACGCACGGTAGCCCACGCTGGGTAATCGTCCTCGCAAACAGCACAGAAGTCTCTTTACGACCGTCGACATAGGGATGCCGTTTTTTTGCGAGATCTCTTGTTCTCCTGTGGCTTTCATTTCGACGTGTTGGCCTATGCGAGAAACTGCTATCGCAATACGCTGGGCCCTACCGAGTCCTTCGACAGGTCACACCTTTGGCCTACGAGATTGCCGCTACCACAAACTCATCGGCTGCAGCACCCAGAACGGAAGTAGGCCCCGTTTCTCGTCTCAAGCCCTACAACGCAGACTCGCTCATTTAACACACACCGAGACGGTGCCTTACCGGCCGGGGTGATGACACATGTACGGAACTATCGCTCCGGCAAAGCTGAAATGGCACCCAAAAGGAGGAAGATGACAATGTGGTTGGGGGTTGAACTCTCGAGATCCCCCCTTCGGCCTGCATGACTGTGCGTTTTTAAGCGGTTAGCAAGACCCGCTGTTGGTGAATAACTCTTCCCTGTAATAATAACTTATATATATATATATATATATATATATATATATATATATATATATATATATATATATATATATATATATATATGTGTGTGTGTGTGTGTGTGTGTGACGCTATGCTGAATGAGCGACGTGGCCTGGCTCATATGCCGTGTTTATTCTAATCTCACTTCTTCCTTCTCTACTTCTCCTAACCATCCCTGCCTTCTTACGTCACAGGATTCCCCCTCCCCCCGAAAGAACGCGCGAGCTACAATCTAGAAAGCATGAACTAATGGAGTCTTATAATAAAAAATAATGCCAGAAAATGCAGTAGTTCCATGCCACACGGCGGTTCCATGCACTTGCACCAAATGTTCCCAGGAAAGGCAGTCCGGTGATATCTAGGAGACCTCAGGTGGGCGAGGTTGACTGTTGCGTCCTGGATGGCATAACCACACCCTGGAAATCTGAACTGGCGATGACATCAGTCGAGTTTTTGTGAGGAACGGACAAGGTTGGGAGTGCCTGTAGCATTTGAAGTTTGGATGTCGTCGCGGTTGTATTTTTCGTCCTGAATGGTGCCATCCCAGTGCTTCTTGCTTTCGTGCTTTTTGACAGACTGTGACGAAATGCCTGAGTGCTTGCAGTGTGCAAGCAGTGCTTCCGCGTCTTTCTCGATGTTTTCTGTGGTGGTGCAGTCGGTGTAATAGCTGAGGCAGGGAGTGTCTCTGGTGACTTTTCTTTGTGCGAAAGTGTCTGACGTCTTGAATTGGTCTTTGGTTTCGAGATCTTATTTTCCAGTGTTCTTCAATTGGTGAGTGCACTTCCGTTGAATTTTGCGTTTTTCGATGCCCTCCTTGCAGTCTCTTTCGTTGTCTCCCGAGTCTGTGTAGTTGGCTTTGCTTGCTTTGCTGGTGCTGCTCAGGAGATGGTTGTAGTGGCGCCCCTTCCAGAATGGGGCATTCATTTCCTTCGGTGTTTGACGTGTCCTGTCGACAGCTGATGCTTGGTGAATTGGTGTCTTGCTTGTCGGGCATAGTTGGTAATGCGTCGTCATTGCTAGCAGGCTTTTCATAGGCTTCTTTTTCGCTGTTCACTGCGAGTGGTTCTTGCGCCTGGTCATCTGCCATGAATACGGCGTCCTTATAAGGCAAGTGGTGAGCGTTAGGAGCGCTTGAAGAACCGCGTGACGAAAATCCAGGTGGTGGACTACGTATGCGAGACGAAGCATGAAAGGCATCAGTAGGGTGAGCGACGTCTCGTGGCGTATGTTGGTGCCACGACTTTGGAAATGCCGACTTTCGTGCAAAAGGAAGCTGCGCTTGACGGTTGGGTTTTTCCCAATATACGCATGGCCTTCTGTAAGTAAACGCATGTGCCACTTCGTCTTGAGGCACTTGTCGATTCGCACTGGGCTTTCGAATGCTTGAGTACTGCTTAGGAAATTTACGATAGTGTGCAGTTGTCTCTAGATGGTTGGCAATGAGTAAGTCTTGTGGAACTGCTGAACTGAATACTTTGAACAAATGAGATTCCTGTAAACATTCGTTGTCTGGGTTGGTTTCGTGCGGATTTACTAACTCGTCATGCGTAAATACTACGATCTTGTGAGGTGCTTCATCATGTTTATCAATGAAGTGGATGACAGGAGATGGAACTGCTGAGCTGAATACTTTGAACGAATGATGTTTCTGTGAACATTTGTTGTCTGGTTTGGTTTCATGTGGATTTACTAACTCGTCGTGCGTAAATGCCGTCACGCGTCCGAAGCCGTGTGGGCCATGTGTGCGACACGAAGCATCAAGATATTCGGGTTGTTCAGTAATACCTGAAGTATTATGGTGGCATAAATACATTGGAAATGCCGATTGATTTGCCCGTGAAAAATCCAACCGTAAGTCCGGTGTTTTGGCAAAATGGTCTACATTCCTATCGGCATACGGTGGCATTACCTTCTCTGCTGCGAAGTGCAAGTCCCTAGTTGGTGTGTTAATGCGTGAAGTGTATTTAGACGAGTCATACGATGATACAATGGTGGAATATTTATTCTGAAGTCTTGTTTGGGAAATACGCTTACTGCGGGAAGACTTCGCGTAACTGTGATGGTTGAGTTGAAGAGACTTCAGCTGATGAGGTATGTACAGGTCTTCATCGTATTTTTGAAACGGGTAATCATCTCTTCCCTGATCTTTTGCCATGATTCGTCGTTTTCGAATATGTGTGTCAGGTAAAACTTGAATGCCTCACCGGAGATGTAGTCGGTGAAGTTGATGATCATCTCCCGTTCCGACCAGGATGCAGCGGCGGCGTGGACCTCGAATAGGTTGAACCAGTCCTGTACGGGTCCGTCGTCCGCTGATCCGGTGTACTTGGGGATGTCGAGCTCAGTCGATGGTTCTGTCATGGTGCCGGTAACTGAATGCGCCTGAGATCACCTCTTCTGTGGTCGATATTCAGTTGAGGCGTACTGAAGGTGGCTTCGTGAATGATGTGAGGTTGATGAGTGGTGGCCAGGTCTTCATCCTGTCGACTTGTGTGACGCTATTCTGAATGGGCGACGTGGCCTGGCTCATATGCCATGTTTATTCTAATCTCACTTCTTCCTTCTCTACTTCTCCTAACCATCCCTGCCTTCTTACGTCACATATATATATTCATCTGTGCATACTCATCATCACTAGTCAAGCTTAGGTTGTGGGACACATACTCCAGACAATAAAGAAGAGTCTTGAGGGTACTGGACGCCATCTGACAAGTGGTGGAGGTGCGGGGTATTGGGTCACCTTGTTAGCAAAGATGGCGTTCGACCCGACCCCGACAAGGTTGCTGCCGTATTAGTTTTCCACGTCCGGGATATCAAAAACAATTGCGAAGTTTCGCAGGCCTGGCATCTTACTTCTGCCGCTTCATCCGTCACTTTGCTGCCATTGCGAGGCCGTTACACAAGCTTCTGACGTCAGAAATGGCTTTCACGTGGACTGACGAGTGCGAGTTTGCTTTCCAAGCCCTTAAGCGTGCTCTGACATTAGGCCCCGTCCTCCGTTACTTCGATGAGAGTGCACCCACTTTCCGGCACAAAGATGCCAGTGGCCACGGAATCGGTGCTGTCCTCCTCCAGCGCGATGAAACATCACGTGAGCGAGTAGTTGCGTATGCCAGCCGCGCACTAACACATGCGGAGCAGAACTACTCGATAACAGAGCAGAAATATCTCGCTGTCGTTTGGGTCATCCAGAAATTTGGACTTTATCTGTATGGACGCCAATTCACTGTGATCACCAACCACCATGACCTATGCTGGTTGTCCTCGCTGAAGTATATGTCTGGGCGCCTCGGTCACTGGATACTGCGTTTGCAAGAGTACACTTTTGACGTTGTGTACAGGTCTGGCAAACAGCATCAGGATGCTGTTGCTCTCTCCCGCTGCCCTCTGCCACTTTCATCTCCAACCACGAATCCTCAATGCCCCTCAGGTGATCAAGTGGCTTCCTCTTCACCGACGTTATCATCCCTGGCAGTTGCTGGGTCACTATCTTTAAACAGCAGCGCCCAGTTTGCCGCGTGACAACGTGACGACCCCTACTGTAACTGTATCATCGGATACTTGAATGGCTCGTCTTCTCCACCTAATGCCAGACTACGTCGTCAGCTACGGCAGTTCAAGCTAGAGAACAACGTCCTCCAGCGCTATACTTACAATGCGGATGGGCATCGGTGGGTGCCAGTACTTCCTCGTTCACTGCGAAAACATGTTCTCGGAGCATTGCACGACGACCCGTCAGCTGGACACTTAGGATTCCAAAAGACCTACAACCGCGTTAGGAGCCGTTTCTTCTGGCCTGGTCTTTCTACCTTTGTGGCTAATTATGTCACTTCTTGCAAACTCCGGAAACGACCAACTTCAGCTCCTGCTGGCCTATTACAACCCAATCCATGTCCCGATACATCTTTTGTCGTTGTCGGAATAGACTTCGTCGGGCCACTTCCCGTAACGCCAGCGGGCAACCGCTGGATCGTCACAGCTGTCGACCACCTCACACGATACGCGGAGACTGTTCCGCTATGCACTAGCTCTGCATCAGACGTTGCCGCCTTCTTTTTAGAAGCCATTGTGTTGCGTCATGGTGCACCTCGCGCGTTGTTAAGTGACCGAGGCAAGGCCATCCTGTCCACAATCCTCGATGAAATCCTAAAAACTTGTAGCACAGTTCATAAGACCACATCCGCTTACCACCCGCAGACAAATGGCCTGACATAGCGATTCCACGGGACTCTAATCGACATGATATCCATGTACATCGGACCGAACCACGATAACTGGGACAAAATCTCGGCGTTTGTAACATTTGCACACAACACCGCTGTTCAACGAACCACCGGATATTCATCTTTCTTCCTCGTCTATGGTCGTGCGCCAACATTCACCATTGACGCCTCTTTCTTCAACGTATTGACATAAACGTCGATGACTACGCCAGAACATATCGTCTCCAGGCTCGCTGAGCCACGGCAACGGGCTCAACTCAACACGGAGGCCAGTCAACAAGACCACAAGCAACGCTATGACAGCTTTCGTCGAGACGTCACGTTCCGTCCTGGAGATGAAGTACTACTTTGGACACCTGTTCGCACACCCGGATTGTGTGAAAAGTTTCAGTCACGCTTTCTAGGACCTTACGTTGTTTGTGAACGAACGTCTCCTGTCAATTACCTTGTCACTCCCGTCGAGGGTTCCTCGGACCGTCGTTACCGCGCCTCCGAGATAGTCCACGTTTCACGTCTCAAAACCCTTTGTTCGCCGTACCTTTCCCGCCTAAGTCTCGGCCGGGCCGGCCGCTGAAGTGCGCGGGGAAAATACGTTTCCCGCTCAAGTGCGCGGGGAAAATAATGATCCCCATTAGCAGCCTTGGCATGTACATTGAGCACTATCTGACAAGAAAGGGTTGCTGCGTTATACTCGCTGAGTGTAACCTCCTTAGTTTTAGAAAGGTTTAGCGAGTGTTCAGCCGCAGTGCCATAATTACAATGAACTAGTATATACCATGAATGAACTCGAGGTTGTTAAAGGTGGGAAGCAGATACGAAGCGCAAGCCGTAAGAAACTACAGGCCGTTATCCTGTCTCTCATTTCCCATTAGCAGCCATTGGCATGTACATTGAGCACTATCTGACATGAAAAGGTTGCTACGTTATACTCGCTGGGCGTAACCTCCTTGATTTTAGAAAGGTTTAGCGAGCGTTGGAACGCAGTGCCATGCATACAGTGAACAAGTATATACCATGAACTCGAAGTGCTTAAAGGTGGGAAGCAGAGGCGAACGCAAGCCGTAACAAAGTCTGCGTGTGCCACCTCTCGTTTAGTCCTTTGAATGTCCGCTGGATGGCGGTTCTTCTATATGGAGAATATATGAAGGAAAGAGGCGAGATGGTGGTACTTGGAGCGTTGAATAGATGGACGAACAGACACACAGGCATATGCATGGATGGACGCATGAACGGACGAAGGGCGGCTGCATGGACGAACGCAGGGACGGATGCACGAACAGACGCACGCACGGACGGGCGGATGGACGCATGGACGGTCACACAGACGGACGCATGGACGAACGGAAGCAAGAACGACTGGACGGACGAATGCTTCGCCCCACTCTCCATCATTCACTCCGGGGATATGCTGCCATTTTTTTCTAGCTCACACATACCAAATTTGGTGTTACGTGACGTCAATGGATGTAAAAATATATGACTGGTGAAAAAATGATGATCCTAAAACGCGTGTCATGTAAGAGCATGACAACATACTACGCTCATAGCGTGCTCTCGGTCGTTGCGCTAGCTCCACATATACTAAATTCGGTATCACGTGACGTGAATAGATGACGAAGGCAAATGACACATTCAAACATGATAATTAAGTCGCAGAAGTCATGTACGGCATCATTTACCTCCACTTTGTAAGGTTCTGCTGATATTCAAGTTATTCATGAGAGTCGGACCTCTCATTCGTGCTTCGCATATCATCGATTTCCACTGTACGGGGGATCTGTCCTTTTTTTAATTCCGGGCCTTCGCGAGCCGTACTTTTGTGTAGAAAAGTATACGTGGGGCATCCAGGCGAAATTATGGAACAGTTCCAGGCCTTAGACGCCAGAGTTTAAACGGAACTTCAATTACTTTGCCAGTGACTGTGTCCGTGTAGCTCACCAAGGTGATTGATTGATATGTGGGGTTTAACGTCCCGAAACTACCATACGACTATGAGAGACGTATGAGAGTGGAGGACTCCGGAAAATTCGACAACCTGGGGTTCTTTAAGGTGCACCCAAATCTGAGCACACGGACCTACAGCACTTCCGCCTCAATCGGAAATGCAGTCACTGCAGCCGGGATTCGATCCCGCAAACAGCGGGTCAGCCGGCGAATACCTTAGCCAATAGACCACCATGGCGGCGCAGTTCGTCCAGGTGACGAAGTCACTTTAGTGAAAGCGCTTTTCGCAGAGCTGCTAACAGACAGAACGTTACATTTAAGTTAACGGCAGAAATACTAAGCCGTCTCATAATAATGCGACCGCAAATATAACTTTGAGAACAAACTGATTGGAAAGAAAAAGCAGATTTCCTTACCCATATGAACTTTGATGGTGCAAAGTTCTTACGCGACACGGCGCGCGTCTACACTGCTCTTTCAGCGGCGTTGGCGGGGAACATGTAGACTTAAACTGGAGGTCCTCCGACATAATTAGAATTGCAATTCGGCGCACAGCAGCAGCCAGGCATAGTCCTTGTGTTGTTATGTGCCGTGATAGCAATACTGAGTTGCGTGACAGAGACAGCTCGTTTGCTTGCGACTGCCACCAAACTATACACTTCTGGTATGCTCTAACCAAACAACCCAAGCAACGTAGTTTAGCACAATGTTACCAGAGCAGAACACACGTTCTGCTACAAACAAAACTTTAAAAGTTTTAGAAGTTGAAATGCAGCGCCTGTTGTAAAATATATCATGCTCAACGGAAGTAGTGAAGTCATGTAGCAAGAAAAAAAGCTTCTTTAGCGATTCTTCCGTCTTTGCGAACCATATTCACAAACGCGCCTCGACTCGAAACTCGACCTCCAACAATTCTTGAGTACTGTTTCGCGTTGCGATTTCTGCAACGCAAAAAAAAAAACTTGAGGATCCCTTTAGGTCGAGTTTCGAGCCGAGGAGCGTATGTGAATACGGGCCTACGTATTTCTTCTGAGTTCATGTGGCCGTGACGGAGCCCTTTTCCTCGCAGGCGCCCACAGGCGAACTTTGCTGAGTTGCAGCCGAAGAATGACCGCTTATCGCGAAGCGATGGCGAAGCATGCTGAAGTTTTTTTTCCGCTCCGAATAGACGTGCATCTTCAGATTTTGGTTGGCGCGAGCCCGGTACCGAAGTACGAAAAGGACCAAGCCCTGGGTAGCCCTCAGAAGTACTGCGCGCTTGACGGCATGGAGCAGGCGTCGAAAAACAACGCACGGCAGAGAGCGAAAAAAATTGGCCCAGTATCTGCATGTTACACTGCGAATGTCGTCAAAAGACAATAGTCTTGCGTCTGAAGAAAGTGACCAAAACGTTTATTTATGTTCTCCGCAAGAAAATCGGTGAATGGTATTCTGGAGGCGCTGCGTTAGAGTGCCTCGAGCGTGCAGCGGAAGTGAACCAGCGCATCAAGTCACGTCACACGTAAGATATGAGCACCAGCTGGTATTATCTTGGAAAACGAAGTGCGCGCACGGCGTGCACGCCTGTCTCGGAGGTGATAAAGTGTAGTACACAAGGCGGTGGGTAGGCGCCACCACCGTGTCGTTTTAGCAAAGCGCTGGAAAGACTTGCCTTTCGTTCAAGCGTTGCATGGTCAGCGCAGTGTGATAAACGCTACGGTTTTTAGAATTGCTTATGTATGCTTTGTTCAGTAAACGATATACATACAGAATATTGATGTGTTGTTATGGTGCCTCAGAAATGATAAATAATTGCTTTTTAATTGAAAATTGCACAAATGTGAACGCTGAACCTAGAGCAATATTGGTGGGCACTGCGGATGGGGTTGGCCATTTGGGGTATCGGCCGGTCACTCCGTTGCCTTTTAGGGTGCCGTTAACGGTGGACAAGCAGACAAGTGTACAGACGCAAAGAGATCAAATTTTTTTGCGCCGAAGGTCTTCAAGAAAGACTATCGTCTTTAAAAAGGAAGCTGTCTGTGTGGTAAGCTCAACTCATTCTCCCTTAACGAGTCGGTCCTTGAATGCTTCTTACCCATTACATAGCGGTCACTGTGATTCTTCATCGTCATCAGCCACCAAAATATTTAATCAAATAGTAGAAACTTGTGAGCATACTTGAATTTGTAGCTCCGGAAGCTTGCAATAATTCTAGAAATTCCACTCTGCAAGCTTTGTTTGGGATTGTGCTGCGCTCTCCGCGCCGGCGTGGCGTTTCTCTCAGTTTTATCGTTTAGCGAGAAAAAAGTATAGTGAAACAAACTATAGCGGTACAAAGTAGGCGCATAGTGACCGAAATGATCTAACTGTAGAGTCCTTGCGAAGCACACGAAGCGCTTGTGATCAAATGGGAGCGAAAATATTGAAAAAAGAAACCGAACTTTGAACCAGCCACATAGTTTCAGTGGGAAACACCGTCTATGGATAAACTGAGCCACGTATTGACGAGTAATACTCTGTAGTTGTACATGGCAAAATAGCTGCATGAGTACCAGGCCAAGCTAACATGTTTTCTCGTCAGCTTTCTTCTTTTATGGCCCTTGCAACAACAGATCATGGCTAGATTTTGCTAGCCGGGCTTATATAGGAACGTGCCACTAGTGACCTTTCTTTCGCCACTATTTTTAAAACAAATTTATTGATGGTGTAGTTGGCACTTGGTGTTTCACGTTTTTAGTTCAACTTGCGTACTTTAAAAACAAACCTAATGATGTGTAATATTCGTACACAAGTGAAATATTGTTTGATATCTCATATTTCGCAATATAGGTTGCTAAAGACCCATAAGAGCTTCAAGATATCTTCTCGTTTGGTTGGTAACTGTGGTAAAGGTTTACGGGCACTTAGATATCCAGGTACTACTTCTTTTGATTATCTACACTCATTAAGGTATTGAATTGCTACATGGAATTGCATGATAAAGTGCTGATGTGAATCACTTTCAGGCAAATACCCCTTCAGATACAAGCTACTCTGTGCTATATGACAATGAATTTGACTATATCCTGTGAGTATTACATGCAATATTACATGTTCGTACAACGTTTGCATGAAATGTTACTGTAGACCTGTATACAAGAAAGCCGTCGTAGTGTGGGTATGCAGCGTGGCGTAGGGCAACGCAAGGACTAAACCCATGTCCGGCAAGATACGTTCAATCTAGTGTGCACTTTAGTTCATGAATTGAAACTTCACTTGAACACACTTCAAAGCACCTCCAAAAATTTATAAAGTGAAAGTTCACTAGACTGAAACACCAGTTTTTTATCGTGTTATCGCAACCTGAAGAAAACATCTGCTTTTCAGATACATTGGAATTTATGTGTGTTTGTTTTTCTAGTTATTTGCATAAGAATTTCACGCTTATTCATGATGATTATTACACAAATATTTTGCCACACCTGTTTGCTTAAGACTGCAGTGGTCAGGAGTTGAGTTCCGCAAGCTCCCATACACCTTCTGCCGTTCAGCGTCCTGACGGACGGAAAATGACCGGTGTTGTCAAGTGCAAAACCACTTCAACACAAAATATCCACTACGGACATATGCGGTTCGTACGGCGTTCATAAAAATCACCGCCTGCTTGTATTCTGTAGCTGTCATTGCCTCGCCAATAAGCTTCAGTCGTGTGCCGTTGGCGTTGCCGATGGCGAAGGCTGTGATAAAGATGTTTAACAAAAACATAATTGCACTATTGGGTGTCTAATTGTGTAACGGAATACTTTTATACAGCTCAAATGAGCTATGCAGCAAGTTTCCTTCAATTGAAGTAAGGTAGGATTGGATGCAATGGCGCTTCTATGAGGGATTTTAAGAAAAGTTTTGTTAAGTTACGCTTGTTCAAATTGCAACTGGGAACATAGAGTAAGATTTGCTTTCATTTCTCGGCGGATCCAAGCATGTCTTCCTATTGTCAACCTGCGGTAGTCCATCAATACCTACAGGACTGTATATATATATATATATATATATATAGATATATATATATATATATATATGTATATATATATATATATATATATATATATATATATATATATATATATATATATATATATATATATATATATAAGGGAAAGAGGTGTATACCTAAAAGCTCGTTTCCGTGTTTTGACACCATAATAATGAGATATAACAGAGAGTACTGACAAGGAATGTATAGGGAAGTTATTAGAACCAATGGAATGTATATAAGAAGAAGGAAAGTGGGTGAAAAAATAACCAGCCGTGAGCATCTAACGCGTTATTCCTGCTCACGGCTGGTTATTTTTTCACCCACTTTCTTTTCCTATTATATACATTTCATTGGTTCGTATAACTTCCCCTATACATTCCTTGTCATTACTCTCTGTTATATCTCATATAGATATATATATATATATATATATATATATATATATAGATATATATATATATATATATATATATATATATATATATATATATATATATATATATATATATATATGGGATATGGCACAACGGGAGCGTTGTCGACGAGGATAAATATATTTATTTCTCAACAGTTTCGCGAGGGGTCCTCCCTTCATCAGGGGATGAATTATACTGACATGAACTTCCGAACTTCGTTGCTGCCGCATCCCTCTCGCCTTGAAAAGATGTTTGTGAGAGTGAGAGGGAACTAAAAAAGAAAAGAAAAAAAACAATAAAGGGGGAAGAAAAAGACGAAAAAAAGAAAAAGAAAGAAAAGAAAGAAAGTAAAAAAGAGGAAGAACCACTGTCAACACTGAGAACAAAACCAACTGTTCGTGTACGTCCACATACGGTTCTTATCACGTGCTGTTCACTTCTCGACGTGTGTCGGGCCACCCAAAATTGTCGCCGCGGTGGCGGGAAGGTCCGTGACGGCGTGCGTGAAGAAAGGGTTTCCCCTTAATGGGTCGGTCGGTTCTTTGCCTTTAATCTTCGTCCGTTTCCCTTTAATGGTCATCAATCGGTAGGCAAACGTGAACGCTTTGTGCATGTGGAAAAAAGAAAAAAATTAAGAAAAAAAAGAAGAAGAAAAACAAAAAACAAGAAAGGACAGTGTACACGTACGAGTCAGTCAGAAAAAAGCATGGTCTCCAGCTATCAATCTTTGCCACCAATTACCTCCTGGCTTACTTCTCGGAGGCATTTGAGTTTTCCGGGGTCCTCGTTGATGCCGGCTACTAATGTTCGAAATTTGAAAATAAAATATGCCTCACGCTGTTCGCGCTAGCGCCTGTTTGAGAAACCGGACTGCAAAATGTCCTTCAGATTTTTATCCCTGTGGTACACCACGTGAGGTGGCTTCGCGAAAATAGAAGTTAGTCGTTTGCTTTGCCTGATTATGTTGAAATGGCGGGAAAGTATGTTGTTGATTTGTGGGGCTAATGAGGAGTAAGTTAGTACAAGGTTCATTTGGGAAGTCGTTTTAGATACTCTGTTTGGTCCCTTAATTATATCATTCCTGTTCACGTTGCGAGCACGTAGTATGGCATCGTCAATAATGTCTTCCGGATAATTTTGTTTCAATAAGGAATGCTTTAGGTGTTCCGCGTGTCTGTCAAATTCCCGCATATCGGTGCATATTCTTCGGTACCGGTAGGCCTGAGAATATGGAATACCCGTTTTGCAATGCTATGGGTGGCTGCTGTTGAAATGTAGGTACATTTGACGGTTTGTAGGCTTTTTGTAAAGGTTTGTTCAAGCGGTCATTTTTGACCGTGACTGTGACGTCCAAAAAGTTAATGCTAGTTTTGGAAATTTTGTGCGTGAATTTTATTGACGGGTGGCACTTGTTAAAATCCTCTATGAAGCGGAAAAGACTTCCCTCATCATGGTGCCATATCATAAAAATATCGTCCAGGTATCTTCTCTAGTAGAAAGGTTTCAAGGTGCGTCCCTCAATGATTGGGATTTCAAGTGAAGCCATAAAGGTGCTCGCGAAGTTTGGGGCCATTTTTGTGCCCATTGCAGTGCCACTGACCTGAAGGAAATGCTCGCCATTGAACTCAAAATGGTTATATTTAGCACAAGTTCAAGAAGTGTAAACAGTACCTCGCCACTTACACTAGTTGATGAGTCAGATTTTACATATTCAGAAACCATAGCTGCTATTCCGTCATGGTGGGGTCTGTTGGTGTACAGTGAGCCAACGTCCATGGTCACCGAAAACTGCCGCCTGGGATGTC
>WOVY01008179.1:0-17564 GCA_013436015.1 Rhipicephalus annulatus
TAAATTCTGCAGGTTTCGAATCTTCGCACGTTGATAATAAATCGCTGTCATCTTTACAACCACTATTTTCATTGCAAGTTTTGAATCGGGCTTTATTGCATGTGAAGAGCGGTCTATATAGACGAGCGAGCTGGCATTACACTGCCGTAAGATTAGCGAGCTCTATGCTCACTACGCCTTTCCCCATCACCATCTTCACACCTCGTTTTTCCTCTTGTCCAGAGCCTCTCGGAAATATCAGGATGGCAGACCCAGAAATTGTATAGCAGAGTTCAAGACCACAGTCTATGACACGTGCGTAAAGTAAGTGGCCCTGATTTAAACACTTAAGTATTACGGGGAAGTGCTTTGAACGGAAGCGAGCACTTATCGCGGAATGGAGATGGGTTGTACATCTTGTGCTTTAACGTGAATGCTTCAGTTGAAGTTATAAAGCACGCGAATGTCTCCTTGTTTGCTACAGCACCCACATTTGCATAATCAAAGCCCTAATCACCACTAAAAGTAAACCTGGGACATTTTTCAGTCCGTGCTTATCTCTATACTTGTGCGTTCATTTAGTAAGTCTATCTCGATTTATGCAGCGTGCATTGAGCGCCCATTTTTGACAGCTCTTCGTTTGCAATCGTCCTGACGAGTTCTTCAGCAGCATATTTTATGGCGGAGCAGCGCGCAGATTTTTTTAGCTCGTTGTCGATCTTCGCGTGAACTTCGAAATAAAGGTTGCCTTGCGCTTACGGTGAAACTGAGTTTTTTTTTCAATTTAAGCATTTGTTAGCGAACTTCGATGCCTTTGAGCGTATCTATCTATCTATCTATCTATCTATCTATCTATCTAACTATCTATCTATCTATCTATCTATCTATCTATCTATGTATTTATTCATCTATCATCTATCTATCTATCTTTTTCATCTATCTATCTAGCCGCCTACGACTTCTAGCTCTCTTGGGCCATTCGATAATGGTATCAATACCAAACTTGGTATGCTATATGACTGTATAAAGAGCATAAGTAACTAGTCATACAAATTACGATATGGTTGTCGCAAATACAATGATTTATATTCCGTGGTCTTGCTGCTCTTGTGATTGTTTTGTTCACATGACATGTTGCAAAACTGGTATGGTATGACACGCTTCATAGTGATTACAAGCGACAAACATTAACATGAAAATTATGATAAGCGTGTCTTGTACAAACATAACTACACATGCCAAACTTATACTTATAATGCGCTCGCTGCCTTTGCGTTAGCTTCGCATATATGAAGTTTGGCATTACGAGATGTAAATTGACGACGAAGATATGTGGCTGATGCAAACATGACAATCATGAGATGCGTGTCATGTGAAACATGACTACATGCCATGCTCATGATGCGCTCGTGGCCGTTTCGCTAGCTTCACATATACCAATTTTGCTAGTAAGGGACTCCAACGAATGACGAAGGTATGTGACTGGTGAAAACATGATAATGGTCAGGTGCGTGTCATGTAACATCATAACTACATGCCACGCTCATGATGCGCTCGTGGCCATTTCGCTAGCTTCACATATGCCGAGTTCGGTATCACGTCACTTGAATGAATGACGAAATTATGTGACTTGTGGCAAACACATTACTTATGAGATGTGTGTCATGTAAGAACATGACTACATGCCACACTCAAGGCAACCAATACACTTCTATGTTACTCGGCGCACGTGCGTGCTGATGTTCGTTTGGTCACGTCACGGAGCGTCTATACGAGGGCTGCGTGCACACGTATAGCTTATGTGTTATGTGCGTGGCCCCATATGTGCGTGGCCCCATATAACTTATGTGTTACCGCTGAAAAAGTGTGTCTACTCATCGGACCAGTGACACAAACGATTTGTGAAGTTCAGGGGAACGTTTGGATGCCAAACAAGTGGACCTCCAACGAACGCATAGACCGCAGGACTTCCGACACGGGTGAGCACAAGTGGTGCACGAGCTGCGCCAAACGCCATCTCCGCGTGGCAGCTCCGACGCCGCCTGCGTCTTCGGAGCAACATCGACAAACTACGCAGCTTCCAGCACGAGAAACGGAGCCGCAGGCCATTTCTTCGACATCACCATCAGCAGCAAGCGCCTCAAGAATCACGACGGTTGAGGTCATGAACCTCACCACACCTTCGACAAGCCAAAGCCAGTGCCACAACCTAACGACAAGGCACCCCAGAACATTCGAGAGAACGACGACAGAGGACGACTGGCGCACGGTTCTACACTTAAGGCAGAAAAGTTTGACAGCATATCCACGGAGTGATAATGGAGAGTGGGGCAAAGCATTCGTCCGTCCATTCGATCTTGCTTCCGTCCATCCATGCGTCGATCCGCCCGTCCGTGCGCGCGTCTGTTCGGCGTCCGACCCTGCAATCGTCCACGCCTCCGCCCCTGCGTCTGTTCAAGCGTCCATACATGCATCTGTCTGTGTGTCCGTTCGTCCATCTATTCAACACTCCAAGTACCACCATCTCGCATCTTTTCATCATATTGCCGCGAACCATGCATTGGGTTTGTTTATTTGTGTTTGTGCTTTTTCGGCCTGGCTGCGCCGGCCTGTGCTATCACTGTTTTCGCAGCGTTTCGAACAAACGCTATCACAGCGTTTCGAACCATCGCTACCGAACAGCGTTTCGAGCGTTCCGAACAAACAGCGTTTCGAACAAACGCTATCCACAGCGTTCTCGATACAATTCGACTATTCGAGAAACGCTCGCACCGAGGGATATAAATTCCCGCACAGCCGATGCCGCGACATTCGATCGCCGACGCTCACTAGCGTGCACGTCGTGTTGCCGACCGCTGCTTCGCCGCCTGTGTATTCTTCAGTTGTTAGGGGAGCACAAGCTCGCTCCAATAAACTTGCTTTCCTTATAGACAAACTGCGTCGTCCTTTTGCTGCGTGACATCTGGTGGAGGTGCGGGGTACATGAACCCTAAGCCATTGCCAAGCTGACAAGCAAGCCCAACACGACAAGCACGCCCAACTCGTGTCAGCCGCCGACAGCAAGGCCTTCAGCCAGAGTTCGGACTGCTCCCGGATAAAAAGAGGAAAGAAGACGTAAAAAACCACGATGATCAACGCAGGCACCATGACCAGCGCTATCAACCCTCCCGTCGTTCTGCAACAACCTCGTGAGCCCCCATCATTCCGAGGATCTCCTGGTGAAGACCCGGAAGAGTGGCTGCAGAAGCTGGAGCGCATCCGCATCTTTAACAGGTGGAATGACGAAGAAGCGTTTCGTTATGTCTTCTATTTGGAGGATGCAGCTCGAACGTGGTTTGAGAACCATGAAGGCTCCCTAACCGACTGGAAGAGCGAATTCCTCAAAACAATCGCTACGGTTGTGCGGAAAGAACGAGCCGCCCTTTTGTTGGAGACGCGAATGCAACACCCTAACGAAGGTGTTGTACTGTTCGCTTAGGAGATGGAGATGCTGTTCCGAAGAGCTGACCTCGAAACGGCAGAAGAGAAGAAGGTGCGCTTTCTGATGCGGGGAGTGAAACAAGAGCTCTTCGCTGGACTCATCCGCAACCCCCCTAAGACCGTCGCTGAGTTCGTCACCGAGGCTTCGATGATCGAGAGGAACTTGGATATGCGTTCGCGGCAATACGATAGACCACTCAGCACCCTTTCGGTGAACCCGGTAAACGCCCCTGGATCGGCGATGGAAGACTTGCGGGAGACCATCCGCGCCGTCGTTCGCGAGGAACTGAGGAAATTGTTCTCAGCAACGCCGCAGCCCCAAGTCGCCTCCCTCACTGACGCCGTCCACGAGGATGTTCAGCAAGCACTGGGGAATTCTACGCCGTCGGAAGCATCTTACGAACCACAAGCGATGACCTACTCCGCTGCTGCTCGTCGACCCCGACCCGTCCCAACCCGTTATCAAGAAGCCCCGCCGTACCGCCTCCCAATGTCGCCCGCCTGACCCACTGTAACCCGAAACCAGGCGCCCAGGAAGACCGAGGTGTGGCGAACGCCAGATGATCGTCCGCTGTGCTACCACTGCGGAGAGGCCGATCACGTCTACCGCCGCTGCCCGTACAAGAGGCTGGGTTTGCGTGGGTTCTCCATCGACGCACCCCGCCCGCGAGCCGGCCAGCGCCCATTGAAATCGAAGAATACCTGTCGAACACCAGCCGTCGAAAATCCCATTTCAACCATTCGCCATCACCCTACCCGTACCGATCCCCCAACCGTCGCAGCAATGCTGACTTCGCCCGTGGAAGGTCCCCCAGCCCACGAGGGGGAAACTAAAAGCAGCAACTTCTGGAGGTGAAGTTGCACAACGGCGAGAAAATAAAAACCCTCCAACGACGCAAGCCCGTGATTCACGACATGCCCTCATCCCGACTACCCGACGAAGCCCTGACGAGACCCCGGAAAACGACGCCAGCTACGCTGCGCGACGCATGCCCGAAATGACGAAGCCTGCCACTGAGAAGACGACGATGACGACGCATAGTGCCCGACCATCAACACGCGCAAGCCGCGATACGACGCCCCGACGCACCCGAAATTCGAGGAAAGCGGCATGCGACGTCCAGTTGTCCATCGACGGGCTTGACGTAGTCGCCCTCATCGACACGGGAGCCGACTACTCGGTCATGAGCGGGTCATTCGCGTCCAAGCTAAAGAAAGTTACGACCAGATGGGACGGTCCCCACATACGCACAGCAGGAGGCCACGTTGTGACCCCAAGTGGAATGTGCACATCACGCGTCACCATAGACGGCACTACGTCCCCTGCGGAGTTCGTCATTTCGCCTAACTGCTCCCGCGACGTAATTCTCGGAATGGACTTTTTGACGGACATTGGCGCAATAATTGATCTGCAGACCAGGTCGATAACGTTTTCTTCCGATCACTCCATGACGCCGCAGCCGAACCTCGGACACCGTGCTGCTGTAAGGATCGCCGACGATCACGTCACCCTGCCACCCCGCGCAAGCTTGATGATCGCCGTCTATTGTGAAGGTGCTGCTTCTGACGTCGACGCTATCATGGAGACTGACCAAAGGTTGCTTCTAGACCGCGGTGTGTCTGTCGCAAGAGGCATTGCGCGGTTTAAGCAACGCAGATTCCACGTTTTGGTCACCAATTTCACCGAGGAATACCAGCATCTAAACAATGGCGCTGCAATAGCGTTCCTCGAAGAAACGCAAGAAGCGAGTCAAGTGATCGCGGTCGCCACCTTTGAACGCGCACGCGCAGATGCTTCTAGGTTGCCACATCCTTTCGGCGTGAACCCGGCACTGTTGCAAGAAAATCGGGACAGATTACTGGAGTTGCTCCGTCGTTACAGCGAGTGTTTTTCCTCTAACTCGAAGTTACGGCAGACACCTTCGGCGAAGCACCGGATAATAACCGAAGATGGAGCCCGACCTACCAGACAGTCAGCGTACCGCGTTTTCTTCACACGAGCGCGAAGCCATCCGGACTCAAGTAGATGACATGCTCAGCGACAACATAATACAGCCATCGAAACGTCCGTGGGCTGCGCCGGTTGTACTCGTGAAGAAAAAAGATGGCACTTTAAGATTCTGCGTTGACTACAGGAGACTAAACAAAATCCCCAAAAAGGACGTGTACCCCCTGCCACGAATCGACGACGCCCTCGACCACCCTCTGCCACGCCAAGTATTTCTCATCCATGGATCTGAAGACCGGCTACTGGCAAATTGAAGTGGACGAGAGAGCCCGAGAGAAGAATGCATTTATAAGCCCGGACGGTCTATACGAGTACAAGGTGATGCCGTTTGGACTATGCACGGCGCCCGCACATTTCAGAGAGCCCTGGATACTGTGCTAGCAGGCCTGAAGTGGCACACTTGCCTCGTATATCTCGACGAAGTTGTCGTATTCGCCCGGACTTTCGGCGAACACCTCACAAGGTTGGAATCTGTACTCGAGGCCAATCGTATGTCGGGGTTAACGCTGAAGCCTTAGAAGTGCCGTTTCGCGTATGAGGAACTCAAGTTCTTGGGTCACGTCGTGAACGCCGCGGGAGTCCTACCTGACTCGGCTAGAACATCATCCATTGCGAACTTCCCAAGGCCGAAAAATAAAAAGGGTGTGCGAAGGTTTCTCGGACTGTGCGCATACTACCGGCGCTTCGTCGCAAACTTCGCACGCATTGCAGAGCCACTCACGCACCTGACGAAAGAAACCACCCCTTTCAGCTGGGAAAACGACCAAGAAAAGGCATTCTGCAAGCTGCAACAACGCCTGCAAAACCCGCCGGTGCTCGCTCATTTCGACAAAAACGCCGAAACAGAGATGCACACGGACGCCAGTGATAACGGTTTGGGTGCCGTCTTCGTCCAAAAGCAAAGCGGTTACGAAAAGGTAATCGCCTATGCAAGCCGTGGTCTGTCGAAGGAGGAGAGAAACTACTCTGCCTTCGAGAAAGAGTGCCTGGCTATCATACGGGCCATTTCAAAATTTCGCCCATACGTCTATGGTAGACCATTTAAGGTTGTGACAGACCATCATGCACTGTGTTGGCTCGCCAATTTGAAGGACCCCTCTGGCCGTCTTGGGCGGTGGAGCTTGCGCCTGCAAGAGTTCGACGTTACAATATTCTACAAATCCGGCAGGAAACACTCTGACGCCGACTGCCTGTCCCACGCCCCCGTTGACCCACCACCACAGGACTCCGATGAAGACTGCGCGTTCTTCGCGCTGTCTTCACCCTAGCCACCCAGCAGCGTGCCGACCCTGACCTGTGCGCCATGATCAACTACCTCGAAGGACGCAAGGTCGCCGTGCCTAGGGCGTTCAAGCGCAACTTACCAGCGTTCAGCCTCAAAAACTCCATCCTAGTGAAGAAGAATTTCAACCCCGGAACGAGAACGAATTATCTACTTGTCATCCCCGCAGACCTTTGTGACAAAACTTCGGAAGCGTGCCACGACGACCCCTCTTCCGGACATCTCGGAACAGCTCGCACGATTACAAAAATTAGGGCGAAACACTTCTGGCCCCGTTTTACATCCGATGTCACCCTTTACGTCCGGAGCTGCCGTGACTGCCAGCGACGAAAAACACCACCGACGAGACCCGCCGGATTTCTGCAGCCGATCGCCGTCCCAACGAGGCCCTTCCAACAGATCGGAATGGACCTTCTGGGCCCGTTCCCTACATCCCGACCCGCGAACAATTGAATTGTCATAGCGACAGACTACATGACGCGCTACGCAGAGACCAGCGCTCTTCCGAGAGAAACTTCACAAGAAGTTGCAAAGTTCTTTATTAACCAAGTTGTGCTGCGATATGGAGCCCCTGGGGTCCTAATCACAGACCGCGGAACGACCTTCACTGCGGAGCTCATGCAAGAAATCTTACGCTACAGCAACACGGATCACCAAAGAACGATGGCGTACCACCCCCAAAAGAACGGACTAACGGAACGGCTGAGTAAGACAATCGCGGATATACTGTCTATGTACGTCGACGTTGAACATAAGACGGGGGACGAAGTCCTCCCGTACGTCACGTTTGCGTTGAACACGGCTATCTAAGAAACCACGCAGATGACACAGTTCGAGCTCGTCTATGGAAGACGGCCGGCTACGATGCTCGATGCCATGCTTCCGCACGTAGAAGACGACGACCTCAACGCCGACGTCCAAGGATACCTCCAACGTGCGGAGGAAGCCCGCCAGCTCGCTCGAGTTCGTATAACGGACCAGCAACTGTTGGATGCCGGACTCTACAATCTCCGATGCCGAGACGCCGAGTACCATCCTGGAGATCGTGTGTGGGTTTGGACTCCCATCCGACGACGTGGACTCAGTGAGAAACCTCTACGACGCTATTTCAGACTCTACCGGATTCTACGACGTGTTGGCGAACTAACGTACGAAGTGATCCCCGATGGTGACTCCCGTACATCACGACGACGCACGCGGCCCGAAGTCGTCCATGTGGTTCGCTTAAAACCTTTCTACGGACAATGACAATTTTTAGATGCGGAAGCATCTTATACTCGCGCCTTGTAGTGCGCCGTCCGCACCGCTTCTCGAACATTCGACAGCTGACGCGCGCGCATGCGCCGTCGCGCCGTCGCCCACTATCTGTGCCGCGCGCGCTTCTCCTTCGAGAACATTCGACAGCTGACAGCGCATGCGCCGTCGCGCCGTCGCCATCTGTGCCGCGCGCGCGCTTCTCCTTCGAGAACATTCGACAGCTGACAGCGCATGCGCCGTCGCGCTGTATATATGCTCAAGGTCGGCGCTCGCCTCGCTTAGTTGCTGCTCGTCCGTTGGTTTGTACGGCGCGTCGACGTCCGAAGTCGCCGTGAAATGAATGCCAACGAATCCACAAACACAATGATCGACGTCCCTTCGACCAGCGCCGCCCTTTCGCATACGTGTGTACGTGTTCACTCATTTAACACCCCCTCCTACAACCACGTTAACCAATTTAGCCATCGACCCAAGTAAGTCGCAATTTAACACCCCATTTCACAACCACGTTAACCAATTTAGCCATCGACCCAAGTAAGTCGCACTTTAACACCCCGTTAACCAATTATATGCTCCGCATCCTCCTCAGTGTTCCCCCGAGGAAAGCTGCGGGCAATTTTTTTTATTTTAATTTGTTTGGACTGTCCCATATGTTATCATCGGGTCGATGCACTCTTAGAGGGGGGCGGGGTAATGCCGCGAACCATGCATTGGGTTTGTTTATTTGTGTTTTGCTTTTTCGGCCTGGCTGCGCCGGCCTGTGCTATCACTGTTTTCACAGCGTTTCGAACAAACGCTATCACAGCGCTTCTAACAAACGCTAGCGAACAGCGTTTCGAGCGTTCCGAACAAACAGCGTTTCGAACAAACGCTATCACAGCGTTCTCGATACAATTCGACTATTCGAGAAACGCTCGCACCGAGGGATATAAATTCCCGCACAGCCGATGCCGCAACATTCGATCGCCGACGCTCACTAGCGTGCACGTCGTGTTGCCGACCGCTGCTTCGCCGCCTGTGTATTCTTTCAGTTGTTAGAAGAGCACAAGCTCGCTCCAATAAACTTGTTTTCCTATAGACAACTGCGTCGTCCTTTGCTGCGTGACAATATATTCCCCATATACAAGCACCGCCATCCAGCGGACATTCCAAGGACTAAACGAAAGGTGCCACACGCACACTTTCTTGCGGCTTGCGCTTCGGGTCTACTTCCCACCTTTAACCACCTCGAGTTCATGATATATACTATTTCACTGTATTCCATGGCACTGCGGCCCAACACTCGCTAAACCTTTCTAAAAACAAGGAGGTTACGCCCAGCGAGTATAACGTAGCAACCTTTTCCTGTCAATTAGTGCTCAATGTACATGCCAATGGCTGCTGATGGGAAATGAG
This sequence comes from Rhipicephalus annulatus, assembly GCA_013436015.1. Classification (NCBI taxonomy): domain Eukaryota; kingdom Metazoa; phylum Arthropoda; class Arachnida; order Ixodida; family Ixodidae; genus Rhipicephalus; species Rhipicephalus annulatus. The sequence continues at coordinate 9,402 of WOVY01008179.1, forward strand.
GGATAGGAGAATTTAGCTTTTCTTTCTTACGGCTTGCGCTTCGTATCTACTTCCAATCTTAACCACCTCGAGTTCATTCACGGTATATACTAGTTCATTGTATCCATGGCACTGCGGCTCAACGCTCGCTAAACCTTTCTAAAACTAAGGAGGTTACACCCAGTGAGCACAACATAGCAACCCTTTCTTGTCATATAGTGCTCAATGTACATGCCAATGGCTGGTAATTGGAGTCGCAGCGTGTGCGCTAAGTAAACGCCGAATGATCCTGTCTCTCGTTCCCCATTAGCAGCCATTGGTATTTACATTGAGCACTATTTATTTATTTTTCAACAACGCACAGAAGAAATCTCTCACCGGAACCACCTTGAAGGTCAAAATGTCATACTTGTTACATGTTATGGCTACGAGGAACGAACGGAAGGCGCTATGAGGAGCTTCGCCCCTAAAAAACAGCGAGCGAGAGAAAAGAAACAGGGGCAGAAGAGGCCCGAAGAAGAGACAATAGAAACTCGACCAGGAACCCGACAAAGGAGGGGAGTCAAGCTGCCACCACTTCCAAAGGGTAATTTCAAAATTGTAATTAGGCCTCACCAAGGCTTACCACTACGCCCAATCACTACTCTGGAGATGGCAGCGGCAGTCACCGCAGCTTGCTAGCACACCTTAACAGGTAAGCACTTTCTTTTGCGGATAAAACCCGGACCAAACATAGTATTTATATCACCGTCGGAGCAAGAAGTGGCAGAGCGGTTTCGTCGTATAACTGTACTTACAATAAACGGTCACGCAGATGCCGTAAATATGTACGCGGCGACTGGTGAAGAAGACCTCAGGGGAGTGTTACATGGCAAACCATTCCGCACCTCTTCTCAAACGCTTATGGCAAACTTGCGAGTGCAAACCCAAGGAGTGGAAATCGTACAAGCCCGTATGATGGGAGAAACGAAGAGCGCGACGATCACCTTGTGGCCCGACTCCTTTGAGTTTTGTGTATTACTGTGGAGGAGAATCAGCATGCCACCCATACCGAGCCTTGGTGCAAGTGTGCAAGACCTGCTGCAGCAAGGGTCATCATACGGATGTGTGCACCCAACCAGACGCTTGCGTCTGCCGCCTATGTGGAACTAGAGGCCCAACTGACAGACATGTGTGCGGGTCAAAATGCGCCTCGTGTGGAGGGGAACACGTCACAGGTGACCGCAGGTGTGCACAGAGACTGAAGCAGCCGAGAGCGACTGCCAGAAAACCAAAGTGTGCACCTAGTGCTAAGCGTAAGGGGTTACGCGGGTTTTCATCAGAAGAAGCGGAATCGATTACAGAAAGCCGTGGTCGACAAGCCGACACAGCACCCCAACACGCCACGAGGGAAACGCAGCGCGCACCGCCTCCAAGTCTCCACCTCCACGCAAATCAAGATCATGGTCAAGGTCGCGGAAACGAGCAACGAACCAGCCGAGGCGGAAAGCAGCGGCATCACAAACTCCGTACGAGCCAGCGCGGGACCTCTAGGGGAGCAACAGCAGCAATCTACACCTGCCGCTATGCCGGTAAGCTGGGCTGATGTCGCATCTCACATGACCACACCAATCACACAATACGAGGAATATAAAGGAATAATCGCAGAAAATAATCAACTTAAATCTAGCCTTGCGGCACTACCGACAAAGGTAGCAGCACTCAAACAACTTTCGGCTAATAGAACAATCAACCAGTGCACACCAAATCAACAGACGCAAATGGCAGCCAGCGCAACACAACCAGCTACTTCCCAGCTGAAAAATGTAGAGGGACAACTGCAAGACACAGGAACCCACTGGAACTTCTGTTTGCAGAGCTGGACAATTTTAAAAACTATGTCGACGACTTCATCAAAGGAGTGAAATAATGAAAGAATCGGGGAAGCTCAAGCCCTGGAAGCTACTGTCTTAAGGTGTCGGCAACGACTGACATGGATACAATTGAGAGCCCCTATAATGGCTACACCCATCACACACCACCAAGAGAATCTCGAGTTATGGCAGTGCAACTGCCGCTCCCTGCACAATAAGAATCTGCCCTAACACAGTTTGCGCAATCCGCCACAATTGCACCGGATGTCAAATGTTTGGAAGAAGCAGGGACATCAAAATGCTCAGTATTGGGATACACACTTCACACAATACAAACAACACGGGCACGGCTATTTCGGTTCAGAAGGATCTCGTTGTTAGCGTAGAAACTGTACCAAACGTTGACATACTACACCAAATAGCAACAATATGGCCTGTTAAGAGAGGTTGCCCGAAAAATATTATCGCGAATGTCTATAGCTGGCCTCGAGATCGGATGGCGGACTTCACACCAATTATCTGTCATGCTATAAACAGTGCGAAACGAGGTGACAGAGTCACAATGCTTGGGGATTTCAACACCTGACATACATATTGGGGCTAAAAAAGAGATACAATCAAAGAAATCAACTTGCTGAAGGCAACCCAGGCTCCTGATCTAGTCCTCGTCATGCAACCAGACTCTTCCACAAGACTGGGAAACAGCGTGACCAGAGACACTGCCCCTGACCTAAGTTTTGTGAGCAATGAACGAGAAGTGACCTGGATGAAGCTAGACAAAACACTGGGAAGCGACCATTACATCCTCAGCATCTCTATACAAACGTCAAGCATAAGACAACCGACAGGTACTGCATGTCTCACAGATTGGAGCAAACTTAGGGAGTGCCAGACTGATACTCAAGATCTCAACACGATAAAAGTCTGCATGGCTTATATACGGGAGGCAGCAAATTAAGCAACTAAAAAACTTAACACCGCGAAACCGAGCCATCCACAACCATCTCCTCCACCTATGGGAGGCAGTGTATCTCCACCAGAGGTTCGGGCTACATACATACATGCCATCTATGCACGCCCTCTAGACAGGTTCGTGCTATGCCTCGCCTAAGCGAGGCATAGCACGATACTGTTCGGAAAATGCCTTAAATAGGACGTGCGCCAACAATATCTCTGCGAGCTTCATAGCTCGTTTACCGGCTTAAGGCTTCAGGTTTTCCCGACGCGTTTATCGCTTCCGTTGCTGAGACTATCCTGCGGACTAATAAGGCAGAGCAGAGGCAGCGAGAGAATCCGAACAACATGGATACAGAAGGTGAAAGGATAGCCGTGATTCCATACAAGCACTAGATATCACACAGGCTCAAGAAAATGGGAAAACGAGTTGGAGTTCGTGTCCTTACTCGGCACCGTTCAAATTCATCAGCCTCACCAAATCTACAAACCCCCTGAAAACGCAGCATTTACGGAATGCAGAGTTCAACATAGAAATAGGTATGCGGCATGCTCCCGGAAACTTCTCTATAGCACCCCCCTTTCATGTGGTGCTTGTTATGGCGGAACGACCGGAAGGTGTCTGAACAATCCACTGAGAGAACACGCTAACAATGGTAAAAAACGTGAAAAAAGGTTTTCTCGCTCAGCACTGCACCATGTGCAACTGTGAGCCCCTTTTCAAGGACGCCACTGTAAAAGCACGAAGATGAGTGCACAAGATTCATTGTCGAGGCCGCGCAGAGGGCATGCAAACAGGTGTCTTGCATAAGCAAGCCCTCCGTGTCTCTGTCCGAAAAGGAACTATGGTTCCTCGAAGGCTTCGGTGCGCGCAAGTAGTTATATTATCTTTACTTTTCTGTTTTGTTTACCTATAGACTTTTTTGCCTTTTTTCTGTGCTTTTGTTTATTGCTTTTGTTTTTCTCCTACTCTTGTTTTGCTCTTTGGGCCATATGGTTTTTGTCACATGGTTACTGTCTCCTTTATATATTTTTGCGCTCTGTGCAATAAACTCAATTGGAAGTTAGCGCTCGTGTCCTTCGTGTCCTTCTTGTCTCAGTGTCGTCGTTTTAATTTCCTGCAATAACTATCATCGGTGGTCGCAAGCCAGGCAACTTCACTCACACGTGCAGAGTCATCTGGCGTTGACTTGAGCGTCGGTGACCTCTCAGCCAGAGACCCACAGCATGGTGGTCCGAAGTCTATCTTCGTTTGAAACTCGGCGTTGGGGCGTCGGTGTACGAAGGCTCCACGTCTCGCATTTCCGCGCCGGCACAAGCGACAGCAGTGCTGCGTGCAGTAATCACAACCACGCACCTCTCTAATCATGAAAACAGCCGGGAGTCTTCGCGTTCCTGTTTATCGGCGACTGCCTTTTGTCCTTCTCGGCGCCCGCGGCATTGGCAGGCTCGTTGATCGCAACAGCTCCTCCGGGGCCAGGAAACTCTCAAATGGCCAGGAACCCAATTGCTGGCCATGAAGAGGGGGTCTAGCAGTCAATAATGACTGCAGGCATGCAGCTCAAAGAACCTCACACAAACAAGTCAAACAGCTGAAAAAACGACTCAGGCACCACTACACAGCACCGCGCAGAAGCGCCCGCAATTCGCTTTCAACTCGCCAGGCCTGTCAAAAACAGGTTGTTCATAATCCAACACATACTTTAGAACCCCATTGAATTTTCACACCTGAGAGTTACCCCAAAAAAAACAAGTGACGATCCTCCTTCGTTAGTTTTATGCAAGACAGAAACTACAATGACAGCGAATATGTTAACTACTCTTAGGAACCATTCAGCCCGCCCATCAAGGAAAAGGCTAAGAAAGGAAGTCTCCGATTTCACCATGGAAGCTAAGCTACCACGTTCGTCGGCAGTTCCATTATTTTTTTTCCTTTCTTGTGGCAGACGAAAAAGTTGTACCTCATGAGGACAAGACGTCTTCACAGCAAGCATACTTTTTCTCAAAAGACATTACATACTCAATATCTTGGAGTACGTCGACACTTACAGACCCGCAAAGAAAACGATATCATCTCCCCATAACGTTATCTGTACGGAACTCCATGTCTCTTAACCGACACTTGTAGCAGTTCCCGGCTCATGTGACCACATGATAGTCAAACATCAGTACAAACAAAAGAAATTAATCTTTCTGCGTACACGAACGTCTCGTTAGTCATGGAACCTACCACTTTTAATTGAAAAAAACACAAGACTCTTCTGAGCTGTTCAACTCTTTTACTACTTACGTTCGCTCAGGACACCAGCGAATAAAACTGTAAACAAACAAAAAAGTTCGCATGAAACCTGTAAAATATCACAAGTAAAATACCTGATTGTTACAATCACTTAATAACAAGTTCACTCCTAAACGTCGTCCTAATAACCTACTTGTAGGATGTCTTTTACACACGCTCTGGTGCGTCCCAATATGAGACAACACAATGTGTATCTTTAAAACAAAACCTAAAACGCTCAAAAAATTGTTCAAACCTAAATGTGGTCACCTAAACACAAGCTCGCAGCCAAAATACCACAAGAAAACTATTTCAGAACTGAAATAAACGGTCAAACAAAAAGTTGAAAAACAACAACAAGCAAACCCTGCGGCGACCATCTCTCAAAAGCTCACTGCTAATTCATTTTTCAGCGGTACGCGTGGTGTTCTCACTCTGGGGGCCTTTCTTATCCCGCGGGGAATGCAACTATCGCGAAAGCAATTCGCTTCACCTCTAAACTCCACTAAGCCCTGCGCTGGCGAACCGAGTTCTTCCTCTCGTTCAGCTACTTCCTGAGAAGGAAGTGTTTATGTTATAAAAAGGAAAAGAAAAGTGAGCCCCGTAACTGTCTGCTTCAGGGAGCGACACCTCAACAGTAGCTCACAAGGGATGAGTGTGAGGAGGGATTAAAGGGGTCGTGAAACGCTCCCTCTAAAGCGACAATGCGAAACCACCGGCGTCCACACGCACTAACTAGGTGACGTCATTATAAGTAATGATTTGCCTATCGAGGAACGCGGAACTTTTCGGTACTTGCAAGTACGTCAAACCGGGACACCCATTAGCGTCGTTGCCATACGCAATCGGCCCTACCTTGAACTCTGACGTCATATTAAGAAGCGTTCTTGTGGGACGCGGATCGCGTATGGCAGACGCCGATGAGCACCTCTTCCGCGCGCTCAATAAGCCATATAGAGTACCGCGTTCCTCGATAGGCAAAGCGTCTATGCAGGTCCACTCGGGCTGATGATATAGTTAGCGCATGTGGCTGCCGATGGTGTCGCATTGTCGTTGTAAAGCAACCGTTTCACGACCCCTTTAAGAGGATAGGAATGCATAGAGAGAGAGCGAGAGATGCACTAAGCCAGCGAGCGAGGACATATCGAGGGGATAGGAGACATAAGAAAGATGGAAACACCATCACAGGAGTCCGAGGATGGGGCACCACTTGCGAGAGCTCTTTTCGGCGTAAGGAGATGGCTTGGAGCAAGTCCAGTCGGTCAGAGCTACGCTGTCGTCGGAGGTCGGCGTCAGGAGATGGTGCAGGGCGAGCCCAGTCGACCAGTGCTACGCTGACGTCGGAGATTGCGAGGGCACAACCGGTCGGCACGGAATCCAGCGGGCGAGTGCTACTTTCTGAGGACCACTTACACTGTACTCGCGCACCGAATCAAACCTGTCGTTGATACGACGACCAGAGGTGTCCCTTTCTCTGTCTGCATTTTTGCAAAACCTGCTTTCTTTTTCTTTTCGTGAGACGGCTTGAGCGCATGCAAAACTTCTACGAGGCCGATGACAAGCACCTCGTTTCGCCTACTACCTTCAAACGTTTCGAGCTCTTCTTTAAAGTGATTGTGCGTTTTGTCGCATCACATACTCTGTGACGCTGCTTTCATCTACGCCTTTTCTTTGCACCCCTTTTCGAACCCCTCATACGCAACTCATGCTAGTCGACTCTTTCGCTTCTCTTGTCACCTGTCTCTCTCGCACAGTCCAAATTATTTACTGGCAATGCGTAGTCTCCATTACCTACTGGACTGGTGGACAGCTTAGCGCAACAAGCTAGCTCGCATACCTGGGTGCTGTTCACAACTGCGTTGTACTTTCCTTCTCTACTCTGCTCTTTAGTGTCATCTCCAGGACTAACCATCAGGTTCTAGCGTAGCGAGTTGAAATCTCTTATGACACCTCAAGCAAGATCCACCATTTCGACACAGACACTAAAACTTACCTTACACAATATAGAGATGCGTACCAATTCTCTACTTTTTTACTACATTAGTACACTCCTGATTTCTCACTGGCGTTTCTAAAAACCTCAAGGTTAGCGTTACATTTGGTACGCCTTTCGCACAGTCGTTTACGTGTTCAGGCACGAGGAATGTTTCAAGCTCCACATTAGCTCTTTTCGAGTACCTGAAACAAAGCTCGGTCCCGCAAGGAACACTCTCCTAAAACACCTCTGGCTCTGGACCAGTGGCGGCCTCGTCCCGTACGTGCTCTACTTCGACCGATTTGTACAGGCGCGCATCCTTCTCTAACAGGTTCCTTTTTATCGCAACCTGCCTCTCTTTTGCCGAGAACGGAAACTTTGCCTGTGTCGCACTGTCACCTTCCGGCTTCTAAACTGATATGCTGAAGCGCTTGAATAACACTACCTTATCGACTTCACATTTCTCGAACTCATTGTCCGAAAGGCGAGCTAGCACACATGCCACGTCACTCCAAAGAAACGCCTAATAAACCAACAGTGCCAAAAGTCACGGTCTCGCCCCACCTTTGCGCGCACACTCGAAAGACGCGAAAATACTTTTGATTTTTTCGCTGACTTTAAATGCGCGTAGCTTAGACCGCACTTGCTGTAGCCCGCACGTGTTCAATTTCTTTCCGTGACCTCCCGTCTGAACTCTTTGTTCACCCTTCGCCACTCAAGCTCGCACTTTTCCTGTTCTCCCTCGCATGCTGTTTCAGGAGTGTCACTTGCTCCTCCTCTTGAGAGACAAGAAGATGAGAGACAGATCAACGCTGTCTCTCAACTTCCAGCGCCAACCTCCTGATTTCAATTCCCTGTTTTTTATACAGTCTCTACATTTCTCTTCCTTCAGGGCTTCTGAACGAGTTCCCCAAGCGATTTCCATGCTTTCTGCACTACTGCTCCTTTTGGTCTATCAATTTAAGAAATCAAACTTTTCATCGCTTCATCCCATTCAAATTGCGATACCTCGCATAACAGACAACAATTCTGCCCCCCTACTTGATAAGGACCAAGTTACTGCTTTAAGCTTTGACTTTGCCCTCTCATGATGCTTAACAAACCGCTTTTTGCATCAAAAGGTC
>WOVY01008180.1:0-25934 GCA_013436015.1 Rhipicephalus annulatus
AACATACGCCTTTCGTCTTCACAGGGCAAGCCGCTAATGCATCTGGCCATAAACTATGCAGTGTGTGTGCGAGGTACGCTTTTCGAATACGGTATTTTGTGTAGGCACCATGACCGCACCGCACGAGAGAATGTGGAGGCATTTCGCATCAACGTTAAGCAATCGTCTTCTATCAGAGTGTTGAAGATTGGGCGAGTTGGTTCGTCGTACTTGAACTGGTATAGCGCATTACGGGGAAGAAGAAACGGCCGAGCAGACCGACACAAGAGGACAGAGCGCTATCTTCCAACTGAGCTTTATTGTCAAACTGCATCAAATAAGTAGACCGGCACAAGCATACCCAAGAAGGGGTTCAGATAAACCCCTTCTTTGGGTTTATCTGAACATGAAGTGGCCTTCCTTAATCAGAGTAACCGCCTATGAATGTGTGATATGTGATGGTGTGATGTTGTGTGTTATCTTGGTCGTTGCGTTAGGGTGGTTTTGTATGCTTGTGCCGGTCTACTTATTTGATGCAATTTGACAATAAAGCTCAGTTGGAAGTTAGCGCTCTGTCCTCTTGTGTCGGTCTGCTCGGCCGTTTCTTCTTCCCCGTAATGCGCTATACCAGTTCAAGTACGTCTTCTATCAGCCACCCGTCAGCGGCTATTTTGGAAGAAAGAAGTGTTGCTGCTGGATGGGGATAATGAGTACAGCAGATATGGCGAGATACATCCGGACCCTGCAACTGCGATGGTGCGCATAGGCAGCGGCTAATAGCGTCGGTATATGTGTTTATGTTCTCCTTTATGAATAAAGATTTAGTTGGTGGTAAAAAGAAAGAGAAAAGCCGTGGTGTCATTCACTCTCTTTGTCTGTGTGTCAGTGTGCGCTAAAAATAAGTTATTATACATTCATATCAATCATAGCTCGTCTTCCAGTATAACTTCAGTTGAAGAACCCCTTCATCAGCCTTTGAAAGCACAAAAAGAACAAGCGAGCATTGTTCTCTGTTGAGGTTTCTCGTCTTTTTTTGCACTTTGTGACGAAGACAGCGATTTCCACAGCGTTTACAGAGTACAAGCTCTCGATTGGTTCATATACGCGAAATATTGACCCGTGTCTGCGTGTGAACGACAACGATGATGTGGGGATTTAGCAGACACCAAGTAGTGGGCCTCTGGCTTGACTCAACAACAAAGAAGATCTTGTGGCTCAGCTGTTGAGAACACGCTGCTTTCGCTGCCTCAAGGCGTACTTGTACTTTGTTCGCGTTGTACTGCGACACTGGTGGAGGTGCTGGCCCGCGACCCCGCCTGATGCTCCACACTCCCACGGGGAGCCGTTCATCCAGCCCAGAAGCTCTTGTCGACACTCCCGTGCATCGCTTCAGTCGTCGCTTGCGAGGCCTCCTTCCGGAGTTCACCCTCTCACAGGAACACTCTACGACGCACCACTCACATCTACCAATGGCCACCGCCAGCCCACAACAGTTACTACGAGACAGTAGTTTGCCGACCCCATCTCAGGTAACCCTTTTTTCACCGCTGGTGCCTGATCGCTTTGGTGGTGGAGCACATGAAGACGTCGAAGAATGGCTTGATCACTATGAACGTGTCGCCAACACCAACCAGTGGTCTCTTGAACAAAGGCTTTCCCGCGCCTATTTCTATCTCGACGACAGTGCTCGTACCTGGTACGAGAACAGAGAAGGCAGTTTGTTAACATGGAGTGACTTGAAAAGAGCGATGATTGACACATTTGCCGATGTCGACCGGCGCGAACGTGCGCAGCATTTACTCGAGCTACGCGTTCAGAAACCCAATGAAACGGTCGCAATGTTCACAGAGGACATGGTCCGTCTCTTCCGTAAAGCTGACCCGTACATGACCGACGACAAAAAGCTGCGCTACCTCATGCGCGGCGTTAAAGAGCAATTGTTCGCCGGACTTTTGCGGAACCCGCCAAGCACCGTGACAAACTTCATCAAAGAAGCAACAGCTATCGAACGGGCGCTTCACCTGCGATGCCGACAATACGATCGCTTGTCCAGCAACGCCCACATGCAAGTCGCCGCTACGACATCTGACAATCAAAGCTCGTTGCGCGACTTAATACGAGAGATTGTTCGCGAAGAGCTGCTGAAGCTGTGGACTCTGGTCACGGAACCACCCACGGCGTCTGTCGCTGAAGTCGTCCGCAAAAAATTACGCCAAGCGTTTTCGGCAGCTGATTCTACTCACGATCAGCGACCTATGAGCTACGCAGCCGCGCTTCGCCGCCCGCCGCCCATTCCGCCGTCGTACCGCCAGCCATCGACAGCCGTTCCTTGGTCGCCACCGCAAGAACAGACACCGCGGCGCCCTTCCGTCGTGCCACCGTATGAAATGCTGCCGTACGAAGAGCCGTCTCCCAACGAGACAAGGCATTTACAACATTATGAGCCGTTGAGACGTCCACAGCTTCGTAAAACAGACGTATGGCGCACCGTGGATAGACGTCCGCTTTGTTTTACTTGCGGAGGTGTCGGCCACATTTCTCGTCATTGCTGGCACCGCGCCGACACGTTTCGACCTCTTCGGCAATGGTCTGACGATCGACGCCCCAACGACGACTACCCACCACGCTGGGACGCTGATTCTCAACGACTTTCCTTGTCTCGGTTCCATTTTGACAACCGCCGAGCCAACAATGACGACGGTGAGCCTAATTACCAGCCAGGTATGGGACGTCGACCACGTTCTCCGTCTCCGGCATATTTGCCTTCGTCGCGCCACCGCACTACAGCCGACGCCAGCGGAAGGAGGTCACCAAGTCCACGCCGGGGAAACTGAAGGCGGCGACCTCCGGGGGTGAGGTTGCAGGCCGCCAAGGCGACGAAAAAAGGCCCCCGTTACTCTTACCACAGGACGCCGTAAAGCCGACTAGTTGTAATGTTGACAAAACTGTGACCACAGATCTTACCGTTTTTGTAGACGGACAGCAAGTAACAGCCTTAGTTGACACCGGTGCCGACTTCTCTATCATAAGTGAAAACCTTGCCGTGCGACTAAAAAAAGTGAAGACTACGTGGACGGGACCTCACCTGAGGACAGCAGGCGGCCAGCTGTTGATGCCTGTCGGAAGGTGTACAGCGAGACTGGGCATCGGCAGCTCTTCTTTCGTGGCGACGTTTGTCATCCTCACCTCATGTTGCAAGGACCTGATCATAGGGATGGACTTCTTAAGAGAATATGGTGCCGTCATCAACATCCCGGACCGTTCAATTACGTTCCGCAACAGCCCTGGTTTGGTTGACTGTTCAGACACAATACGTAACACTTTACGTATAATTGATGATGATGTGGTCGTCCCGCCACGGTCATGCACTCTTGTTTCGGTGGAAGGGCACGAACCGTTTGATGGCGAAGGCATTGCCGACCAAATTGGCTCGCTGCTATTTAGCCATGGCATTTCGGTCGCACGAGGTATCGTCCGTCTCACTGGTGGGCGCACGAATTTACTTTGACCAACTTCAGTACTGAGCGCCGGTACCTTCCGAAGGGCACAGCTATCGCTTCTTACGACAATATCGTAGACATGCGAAGCAGTTTATGTTTATCGGTATTAGATGAAGCGCCTAATCAAGAACCAGAACCCGTTCTCGATGTTAGCCCCACTCTGTCAGAGGATGACCGACAGAGACTTCTTCAGCTACTAGCCGAATTCCACGACTGCTTTTCATCGACCTCACGAGTTGGTCGAACACCTTTGACAAAGCATCGAATAATCACCGAGGACACGGCGAGACCTATTCACCAGAACCCTTATCGTGTAGCTTCAAAGAAACGCGAAGCCATACAACAACAAGTCGCGAAAATGCTTGAAGATGATGTAATTCAACCGTCACAGAGCCCCTGGGCATCGCCTGTAGTGCTAGTAAAGAAAAAGGACGGCACGCTGCGTTTTTGCGTGGACTACAGGAAGCTGAATCGGGTGACCAAAAAAGATGTGTACCCACTCCCACGTATTGATGACTCCCTTGACAGACTTCGGCACGCTCGCTACTTTTCTTCCATGGACTTGAGGAGTGGATACTGGCAGATCGAGGTAGACCAAAGAGACCGAGAGAAAACCGCTTTTGTGACGCCAGATGGTTTATACGAGTTTAAAGTCTTGCCTTTCGGTTTGTGCTCCGCGCCCGCGACATTTCAAAGGCTTATGGACACGGTACTTTCGGGATTGAAGTGGAAGACGTGCCTAGTCTATCTGGACGACGTTGTAGTATTTTCAACGACTTTTGACGAGCATCTCCAAAGGCTGGAAGTGGTGTTACGTGCCATACGGTCTGGGGGCCTAACATTGAAACCGGAAAAGTGTCATTTCTGTTTCCACGAACTTCAGTTTCTCGGTCACGTCGTCAGTAACGCAGGCATCCGACCCGATCCTGGAAAAATTGCCGCTGTCGCACGGTTCCCAGTACCCTCCAATAAGAAGGCTGTCAGACGCTTCCTGGGCCTTTGTGCCTATTATCACCGATTTATCGCAGACTTTGCCCGCATCGCGTCGCCACTAACTCGTCTCACAAGAGACGACGTTGCCTTTGAGTGGAACGAAGAACAGGAGACTGCCTTTAATGACCTGCGTCAACGTCTTCAAACGCCCCCAGTGCTTGCCCACTTCGATGAAGAAGCCCCGACGATGCTTCACACAGACGCGAGCAATGTTGGTCTGGGAGCTGTGCTTGTGCAGCAGCAAGAAGGCACAGAGAGGGTAATCGCTTACGCATGCAGAACATTAACACGTGCTGAGGCCAATTACTCTACAACTGAGAAGGAATGTCTCGCCGTGGTATGGGCGGTTTTAAAATTTCGCCCGTATTTATATGGCCGCCCCTTCAAAGTAATTAGCGACCACCACTCATTGTGCTGGTTAACAAGTCTAAAAGACCCTACCGGGCGGTTAGCACGCTGGAGTCTCAGGCTGCAAGAATTCGATATTGTAGTCGTACACAAGTCAGGCAAGCGACATATGGACGCCGACTGTCTGTCCCGTTCACCCATTGAGTCGGCAACCCTACCTGAAGAGGAGGAAATGGCATTTCTCGGTGTCCTCGACACGACCGCCATTGCGCAGCAACAACGTGACGACGCTGAGTTGCTTGGCCTAATTAACTACTTGGATGGCAGATCTCAGAAGGCGCCAAGAGTTTTCGCAAGAGTGTTGTCATCATTTAGTTTACGGGACGGAGTACTCTACAAAAGAAACTTTTCGCCGACGGGATCTGCCTATCTGCTCGTCATCCCAGCAGCCCTTCGTACCGAAGTACTCCAAGCATGCCACAACGAGGTGAGCTCTGGCCACTTGGGTTACACGAGAACGTTGGCCAGAATACAGCAAAAGTATTACTGGCCGAGACTAACCACAGCCGTGAAGCACTACGTCCGTGCCTGTCTCGACTGCCAGCGACGCAAGTCACCACCGACTAAACCAGCTGGCCTCCTGCAACCCGTACAGGTCACAACAGCTCCATTCTACCAGATCGGCATGGACATTTTGGGCCCACTGCCTACTTCTACAGCAGGGAACCGCTGGGTTATCGTCGCGACGGATTATCTGACCCGTTATGCCGAGACAAAGGCTATCCAGAGAGGTACAGCAGCAGAGGTGGCAACATTTTTCATCGAGAACATTGTACTGAGGCATGGTGCACCATCCGTCGTGATCACAGACAGAGGAGCCGCATTTATGGCAGCTCTTTTGGATCACGTCCTCATGCTGAGTGGAACAGCGCATCGTAAGACCACCGCCTACCACCCACAAACAAACGGGCTGACAGAGCGTCTAAACAAAACCATTGAAGACATGCTTTCGATGTACGTAGACGTTGAACACAAAAATTGGGATGAAATCTTGCCGTACATAACGTTTGCGTACAATACGGCAAAACAAGAAACGACGCGCCTGACCCCGTTCAGCCTCGTTCATGGACGAGAAGTACGAACTATGTTAGATGCGATGCTACCGCACGAAGGTGACGGCATCGACCCATACGCCAACACGTTTACGGAACGCGCGGAGGAAGCTAGGCAACTTGCACGTTTACGGATCCGCCAACAACAAGAGTACGATGCAGGCCGCTACAATGCTCACCGCAGAACAGTCGTCTACCAAACTGGCGACAAAGTATGGGTTTGGACACCCGTACGGAAACGAGGACTTTCCGAAAAGCTTTTAAGAAGATACTTTGGGCCTTACCGAGTGCTGCGACAACTGAGTGAGGTTACTTACGAAGTTGTTCCCGACAGTTCGTGTAGTACCAATCGTCGCCAGCACCATCCAGAACTCGTTCACGTAGTGCGCATGAAGCCTTACGTCAGCGAGTGATTGCGTGAGACTTTCTTTAAAAAAAACTGCATTATTGACTTCGCATCGGGTCGATGCTCTTTGAGAGGGAGGCAAATGACCCGTGTCTGCGTGAGAACGACAACGATGATGTGGGGATTTAGTAGACACCAAGTAGTGGGCCTCTGGCTTGACTCAACAACAAAGAAGATCTTGTGGCTCAGCTGTTGAGAACACGCTGCTTTCGCTGCCTCAAGGCGTACTTGTACTTTGTTCGCGTTGTACTGCGACAATATCAGATGTGAACTGTTGCCTTCACTGCTTTGCTACAAAACCAGCCATCCGTTCTTCCTTGCCTCACAGCACTATCGTATGCGATCAACTGATTTCACTTCATTTTTTATCTTCACGACTATGTGAGCGGCGCTGACTGCGTGCAGCAGGGAAGTGTGAAATCCTGCTTGGCTCGAGTGCTTGTGCTGTCGTTGTTCACGCGCGTTCGAGAAATCAGGGGCGAGGATGCACTAAACGAGTGGCCCTTGTCAACCACAGCTCTGCCCCGCGTGTCGGTGTTGTTCGCAGTAGTTCTGGCGTGTTTTAACGCTTGGCGGCGAGTCAAGGAGCCATCAGAAGAGTCGAGTTGACGGTGGCCTTAAGCTAGACTTGCCTAGACGGGCAGCATGGTTCCTTCACTGCGTGGTTGCCTTTGCATTTAAGGCAATGCGGGCGGCTCCCTGTGGAGTATACGCATTGGTGGCGGCCGAACGAACTCGGCAAGCACCTCACCCACTCCTACGAGATCGCCGGCTCGCACCGACTACACCAGCAGGGATGCAGTGATTGTCGGACTTCCTACGGCCTTACGTGCTGTGCTTGTGCTGATACCGACTGAATCTCCAGCCCGTGAATTATATACTGCGTCTCTTGCCACGCACGAAGCCATCGCCTCACGCCCCACCCTTGAAAAATAGGCCGAAAATGCTCCCACTAGGAGGTTATCAGGACTTCAAACCGTGAGTTCAACAAACCTCTTTTTCCCGTGCGTCAACTACGTGCCCAGGAACGCTATTCTAAAGGCGCCGTTCTGGCTCATTTTGCTTTCATCATAAGGCGACGCTTTTCTCCGGCTTTCCCAGTAGCTTTCACTGGGGGCTGCTCAGTGCGCGTGAGGGCTCACGCTTTCGGGCGGCAGAGGAGAGTACTTATTAATTTTTCACCTCCTATCTTCTCCGCTAGCTTTCATTCCCCATCGCCGATTCTTGTGCCGACCTGTTGAGGTGCCCTCGTAAGACGAGATAGTTACGGGTCGGTATTTTTTTCTTCTACCTTTCATAACCACTTGTAGAGGAAGATACATCGCCCGTCGAAGAGATAGCGATGGTGAGGAGGAAATCGATCTTTCGTCTCGTAACGCGGGGTGGTGGTGGGCCATAGAAGAACTATTTAGCGGAATACACACAGTTCCATTATCTAGTCCTCATCTTCTTTTACCCTATTTTTTGACTGCGATTACCATGCAAATGCTCACAACATGCTGCAACTTCACGGTGTTGCATGTGGTTTGGCGTGGCATAGTTGAATGCTTATTTGAATTGTAAGTCAACCCTATAGCATGCAACTTTGAAGCACCAGTGAGGGGGCGGTTCAGCACATTACATGTCACTGCATCACCTACCAGACCCAATAAAATTGTCTAGAAACCAAACTTTGTGTCTCTGTGCGAGACAACTGTCAGAAAGAACTATCCAATGAGCTTAATCAATGGTTTCATGCATTCACGAAGGCACAAAAGTCCTGTTGTGCTCCTTGAATACAACCAGACTTCATGAGTATTTGTGAACTACCAATGCGAGTTCATGCTGCTTGTGCCCACTAAATTCTGATTCCTACTATTTTTTTCTATTCTCTCTGTGCTATATAATATCGCACTTGCCCTCATTTGACTCTTATATAAGAATAGTTCAGCGCAGTGAGCCTGTTTTGGCCTTACGCGAGCTGGATGCTACATGTTAAGATCGGGGCGTCCTGCCGCTATGCTGACAGCCTGTGCACCTATGCACGTGTCGATATTGTTGCGTGTGCGGGCTGGCTATAAAACACCACCAACTACCTGTATTGTTGTCTTGTCTTTTGTGTCTTGCAGTGACACGCCACTGATGTGTTGAATGAAGTCTTAGGTTTCTTCGGTGAAGCGCATCTGGTTTCTGTTCTTTTTCACACTCACACGTCGGGTAGCGAACTGAGCTGAAACTCTGTTAACCTTTTTGCCTTTCCTCTTCCTTTTCTTTCATTCTCTTAGCTCACTGGATACTACCAGCTGACACTAACGTTACGCGTCCCATCCCATAAGGACCGGTGGTTAACAGGCTTGTGGTAGTCATCCACGGCCAATGCAGAAGAAATTTTCAATGTCTGGCATCGACGATCGCACAAATATGTCGTAAAATGTGTGCGCTTGTGCTTTGTGTTACGGATCGCACTCGTCATGAGGCTGTGTTGCGTGCATATGTGTATTAGATGTCAAGCAGTTCTTCGGATAGCGTGTGTAATGCCATACGTACGTGCATCCGTACGAACGAGCTGCAACACGTTCTCCTTGCTGCAGTTGTTGGAGCGGTGCCAAGTAGGTCATGCAGCAGGTGTGCATTGACGTCACGCTCCCTTCGCAGTGCACCCTTACGTCGCTTTCTCCCTCGCCTTCACGCGTTCGACGCAGCTTCTGCAGCGGCTGCCTCGTTCGTTTACCTGAAACATCTGCTACCGCGACCACCACTCGCTACACCACCAATTCGCCAGTTCACGCGCAATAAATTTGACGCGTGTCTAACACTTGCGTTAAAACATGTTGGCACGTTTCACAACACTTACACAAGCCATCGCTTGAAATGAAACTTTCAGCGCTCACCGTAGCACCCGCGTTAGCGCTGTTCAACCAGTGGCGCCACCCGTACGCAACGCTGGAGCTTGGTATCCTGTCGGGCTTCTCTTTGGAAGCTGGTGCGAATTTATGAAGTGCAAGAAACAAGCATGCTGGATCATGATTTCAATGGATTGCTAGCGACCTTAATTGGTGCCAGCAGGGGCTAATAGTAAAATCAAGAAATAAGCAAGTGTCAATGACAAGATTTAGTTTCTCCGTTGTTTGCAATAAGTGTCTTCTTGTCACTCATTTCGTATTTAGGATCTAATAGACGTTGAGAATACTTTTATAAAGAAAATGGGATTGCCCAATAAATAAGTCATAGTAGCTGTTCACTTCCAACAGTCCCCGGGAATCTTCAAATCCCGCGACGTTTATGTGTGAAACAGTCCGTGAAGACAGCAACAGCACAAATATAACAGAGAAGAATGAAAGCAAAAAAACTTTCAGAAAGCCTTCACCTTAAAGCATATTTCTAGAGCAGCTTCGGGCCATATGAGCCATAATGAAACCACTAAGAAGTACAGTATGGTAGGAAACACTACCTGAATAGCATTCAGTCGAGGCTATAGACTTCGGGAGAACACACTTCCCAAGTCCAGCATGAAGCAAGGACAAAGAAAAGTTGCGCGCAATGGAGAGAAAAACGAACACAACAGTAAGGCACAGCAAACCCTGGAGCCACGGAGCTTCGAAAGCTTTGACGGACGAAGGTAGATAGCAACCGAAGGAGAATCAATCGAGCGTGCACCTGCCTCTCTACGTGCTCCCGGCAAACCGTTAACGAGCAGCTGAATTACTGCAACCACAGCTATGCCCCGGGTGCTGATAAACACATGGTGTAGAAGCG
Organism: Rhipicephalus annulatus; assembly: GCA_013436015.1. Lineage (NCBI taxonomy): Eukaryota > Metazoa > Arthropoda > Arachnida > Ixodida > Ixodidae > Rhipicephalus > Rhipicephalus annulatus. Next base: position 10,074 of record WOVY01008180.1, read on the forward strand.
GAAGGTGCGAAAGTCACACGCACAAAAAAACGAAGAGAAAAAACGAGAATGCCAATTTACAACTTTGCTGAGAAACGGATGTTTTTCTTTCTTTTTCCGCGCTTCATTATTCTGTGGAAGTTTCGTGGTGCAAAAGTGCATGTACGTACTAGTTACCGAAACGCGATACAAGAACAGCTTGTAAGGAGAGAGTCTGAGAAGAGACCGCGGAGTATATAGTGAAACACACACCACATGCACAAAAAAAAGCGTTCGGTAATTGAGAAGCGCATCAGATATCTCGCAAATATCTTTAACATACTACTAAGTATGGGAGCCCGTGTACGCAACTTTTATATTTTTAAGAGTTGTTTGCTGCTTTTCGATGAATGTCACCAATATTATGGCAAGTACGGGATAACATATTTCTCTTGAGTGATACGTGAATAACAATGTTTTGTAAATACAAACCTAGGTTGATCCAACGAAATCGGGCACTCGTAAATCTTAGTTAGGTGGTGTATTCTCGCCTGAATGTATTTCATTTGCCTTTCGTGTGCTTTTCCTCGTGTATGTTGTTGGTAGACCAATGAGCTGCAGGTATTTCATTGCGCCTTGCATACTGGAGCGCTTACCCACACCCACACAACAACAAACTCAAAGAAGACGAGACAGTCGCTGTCAGGCATATAAAACGCTAACATATCCTGCAAACGGGTTGTCTGCAGTGTTTCTGTCTGTCTGTTTTTTTTTCCAACTTACCTTTTATTTTACAAATGCAATGCAGAAGGAAAAAATTTAAAATGTTTTTTGCACACATCTCCATGAAGAAGATTTCTAACGCATACTTGTTTCTTATTCGATTCTGTTTCACCACGGCCCATAGAAATGATAGGCACTTATTAGAAATAAAATCATGCCTGTCGCTTTGTTGTGTTCTATAAAAGTTCGAAATATTTTAACTTTCCTGTTGCCCTAATGCACGACATTTAAGAAGTGTGCCCAGACCGAATAACATACACTCAAGTTTCAAAACAATATCAATCAAACTAAAAAGTTTAGAGAATACTTAAAAGAAAATCAATGATTCGCACAAGCCTCAGCTAACCAGACGTGTATGCTCGATTTGAAAAAAAATATCCGAAAGCTTACGTTTCTACGCTTTAAACTCAGCTAATTAGAGAGAAAATAGCAAAGCTTGGTTTCAACACTGATGGAGTGAATTGCATGACTGAATACGTAGGGTAAAGCGAAGTAATCAGTTATTTGCATGAGTCATTTCTTCATGTAATGGTGTGCGACTGATCTCTGTTACTGTAACACTGGTAAGCACCTCCACAAAGTTCAGGATGACTGTGGCTGCTCATCAACAGGTCACGCAGCAGTGGTAACTGATTACTCAGCTTACTCCGATTACTCAGCTATTCAGCGTCCTGAATAGCCCTGATTCATTGTCAAATATTATAGGAGAAAGATATGTGATGTGGCTCTGGAATTCTCACTTCCTTGTAAGAAATCGCTCTACCAAGCTCATGTTCTTGCTTTTCTGAAGTGGCACACCGAGAGCAAGCCTGTTCAGCTGTTTCCGACGTTTCTTTGCTCGTCTTGGTCTCGTACTCAGCCAACTTGCAATCAGTGCAGCGATGTCTCCCGCTCACCACATCTGTGCTGAGTGGTCACTTTCTTTTTGTCCCCGTCAGTCCGCTACATTCCTCGTCCATTCCGAACGTTAATCATTAGACCATATGCTGCGGCCAGATCGATCGCCTCCCTCGTTAGTTGTGTCGTGGGCTCGTCGCAGGATGGATGCACTCCTCACCGCTCTTTCATCAAGGGCTACCCGTTTTATGTATTTTTTTGCTTGCTATGCAACTGCTGAGGGTACTCTGTTCTTCGTGTAGGACTTCTATTGTGTGTGCCTCCAGCTATTGCAGTAAGTAGCAAGGCATGTTCTCGACGTAATTCAGGTAACTTGGTAATGCACTCATGGTATTTGAAGTTGTCCCGCGTGAAACAGCTAACTCTGTTGGATAGCTGTTGAGTGTATCTGAAAGCAAAAACAATTGCCCGCAGCTTCCCTCGGGGGAACACTGAGGAGGATGCGGAGCATATAATTGGTTAACGGGGTGTTAAAGTGCGACTTACTTGGGTCGATGGCTAAATTGGTTAATGTGGTTGTGAAATGGGGTGTTAAATTGCGACTTACTTGGGTCGATGGCTAAATTGGTTAAGTGTTAAATGAGTGAACACGTACACACGTATGCGAAAGGGCGGCGCTGGTCGAAGGGACGTCGATCATTGTGTTTGTGGATTCGTTGGAATTCATTTCACCGCGACCTTGGACGTCGACGCGCCGTACAAACCAACCGACGAGCGGCAACTGAGCGAGCGAGCGCCGACCTTGAGTATATATACAGCGCGACGGCGCATGTACTGTCAGCTGTTGAATGTTCTCGAAGCGCGACGGCGCATACGCGTCCACTGGAGAATCAGGAGAATTGTAGAATGTTCTCGAAGGGGAGAAGCGCGCGCGGCACAGATGGTGGGTGGCGGTGCATGCGCGCGTCAGCTGTCGAATGTTCGAGAAGGGGGAGAAGCGCAACGGCGCATGCGCGCGCGTCAGCTGCCGATGTTCTCGAAGCGTGACGGCGCATGCGCGCTACATTACACAGCTAGCGAATGTTCGTGAAGAGGAGAAGCGCACGCGGTGTGTAGAGGAGGAAGGGTGCACAGATGGTGGAGGAGTGAAGCGCGCGCGGTGTGTAGAGGAGGAAGGGATGCACAGATGGTGGAAGAAGGAGGAGGAAGCTTGCGGACGGCGCCGCACTACAAGCCTCGAGTATTACATGCTCCGCATCTAAAACTAAGCAACAACACACTTAAAGATGTGATTGTTGCAAGTAACTGCAACACTTTGGAGTTACTTACCACTTAGACAGGCCTGGTCTGGTACAGTCACCCTATGCCTCCACTGCAACGAGAGTGAATCTCTGCATCATTTTCCCCTAACATGCAGATTATTGGTGAATTAAAGAAAACTATTGTTAGAAAAACCTCTGCGTACGATTACTTCAAATTTACCCCTTCCCGTGGTACTTCGCTTTTGAGCTACAGAAAAGGGCTTTAGCCACATGAACATTTGCGAAGCCGTATTCGAGGTCCTAAAGGAAACAAAACGAACATAATTTGAAGCTTAGGCGTCTGTCGACTTTACTTTCAACCAAAATAGCTTGTTGGGTTTTCTTTTTTCTTTCCTTTACTTATTATAATTTGAATCTATGTTTCATCAATATGCTCTTGTTTAAAACATTCATATCTAAACATATTCGGCTGGTAAAATAATTTATTCTCTAAAATACGGTACTGTCCGCTTCATTGCTGACCCAACGTAGTGGTATGCGTCAGGACTTCAAGGAACAACCAACCAAGGAACCTAATCATTTGCAATTGCATTGTGGGTACATCGCTTTTCCGCAGAATGATGAATAATTTTGCAGTGAGTGCTTCTCAACTTGTCGAAAATTATTATGTAGAACGCAGCGGGTACGTTGAAAGCGTACTTGAATAAGTAGTCCCGACATTGTTTACATCGGGTTCTAGAAATGGCACTTTTGCGGCTTTTGCTGTTATTGTGCTGCACTTTCCACGCAGGTCCGGTTTTTTTTAATGGCACATTTTGTGCTTAGCGGCTATATGTTTTCAATTTTGTTTTCCTAGTGCTAAGGGTGTACCTAAAGAAATTGCATCCGTCCAGCAAACGTTTTTTTGACTACGGAATGGATCAGCAGGAGGGGATCGGAACGTATTCAGTCTACGCAATAGATCAACAGAATACCAAAAGGCACGCAAGAGTTGCACGAAAACGAGACACTGCACGTGAGCATGAGGGAAGTCTGCTGCCCGACCAAGCGGACACTGTGTTTACGAGGCGGGCAGCGCCGCCACTGTTGACCTTTCCAATTGGTCGTCCCAGATGGTGCAAGCCGAAGGGCTCCTGAAATATTTTTCTTATGCTTGAGTGAGGCAAGGAAAACAGGCAGCTGTTGTATTTCTGGATCGTAGAAGAGTTCACAGAGTGTGCTTTCAAGGCAACAACGACAAGGGTTTATAACAAAAACACAAGCAGTAACTGTATCGCAATACTAATGTGTCGTGCAAGCGTATGGTAGGGGATGTAATCATGTTATTAGGCCAGGAAGAAGTATTGATAAATTTTATTACTTGCTTTACAGTTTTGCATGCTGCAGTCTTCAGGCAATCGTTAAGAAAGAAAAGAAGACAACTACACGTATGTAGCACAAAACCACAAGAATATTCATGCGGATTTCTCAGAAAGAAAAGGTTCTTAGTTGCCAAAAAACTCACCCTGGTACCGGGTTCGAGCCCCGTATTGGTCCTGGTCCCAGGTTCTAACCCTAGTTCTTAAACTTCTTGGTCCGAGGTTCAAACCCTAGTTCTTAAACTTCTCAGTACGAAAACTTCCAACAACTAACACAACAGACAAGGACGAGTGCAGACTTTCAGGTAATTTAATACTACTACGAAGCACATATATATGTTAAAGAAAGGCGATAAGATCACTTCCTTGAGCGGAAACAAAAAAGAAACAAAAAACAAAAGCACACAAAACTGAAAAGTAAAAAGACATTGCAAACAACCACGTTAGGGTGGGACGCGAAAACCCTTGCCTTATCAAACAATGGCTGGCACCATTGAACTATGAGCGACCAAAAAATCATCCCGTTCTGCATTTCTTACTTTCTGGCAATGTTCCTGAAGTCTTACATTAAGGTACCAACCTGACTGACCCTACACCAGGACTAATTTTTTGGCAACTAAGAAGCTTTTCTTTCTGAAAATCCTTGCGAGTTTCCTGATGGCGCCGTGCTGCATATAGGTTGTTGTCTTCTTTTCCTTTATTAAGCCTTACGCCCCTTGCGGGCTTCCGAAGAACTCCTTTGCAATCGCAGTAGTAATTGCTGAATTAAAATAACTAATTTTGGTATTTTTTACTTACACTGCAAGCAAAAATAAGCCCAGATGAAAGTAAATGAATTCCCAGTTAACCACGAATCGGGGAGTCTACGATTGCGGCATATGTCGTCCCCGTATCATCATTTCGGGAAGAAAACCCGTAATGTATAATTATTTCTGCATTTATTTACAGTAACATCGGCTTATGACTTTTACCTCAAGGGGTTTATTTGTTAGCGCTTATGTTTATGTTGACATTTTTCTTTCCTGGCATGGCTTCTGATACTTGGTTGAAAATTTTGCATCGCACACAATAATATCCCATTGTACAATGCGAATGAAAGCAAACAGAACGCCATGCCCGCGCGGAATGCGCAACACAGTCCCAGTGAAAGCTACAAGAGCAGCCTTTTAGAGCCTTTCTAAGCACTCTTTGGGTAACTGCTACATGCACAGTTGCTGGGTACCTACGATGCCCGCGCCTCTCCCTGGGGGCACCGCCATGTTGACCACGGTTACCCCGGCACCAGGTTTGCTCTCTCCCTCTGTCCTCTGTGTCCTTGTGTATCTGCGTATGCAAATATAATAATAATAATAATAATAATAATAATAATACCCACCAAGTTATAATCATGTTTGTGTAGTAGGCCAAGATTCATTATGCTATCCTTCCCCATCGTTTGGAGAATTTTCTGTACACTTGCTACACTCCGTTTGCTACACACATTACACTTGCTACATTTTCCTCTAAGCACTTGCTAGGATATTTGTGTAATTTTTAGGCAGTGGGTGACGACAATGGAGAATCATGCCTGAAGTGGGCATGCACCACTCTTAATAGGTGATCAAGAAGTAGTTTCCTAGTGGATTGGAGCATTCTTTTCCGACATGAAGCCTGCCTAAGGCCAATATAGCAATGAGTTCCGAGCACCGGCACGGCTCAGTGGTAGAATACTGAGCTGGTACGCAGTGAAAGGGGGTTTAAATCCCATTGTGTCCTTGGTCTTTTTTTAGTTTTCTGAGTTTTTTTTTCTTATTTCATGCAATACTGGTCACGGGCTGCGGCGGCGGTGGACAACTACAGCGCCGCGCATAACCCGTGTTCTGATCTCATAACAGCTGTCACTGTAAAATGCATGATTTCCACATAAAGGGGTCATGGCACCCAATTTCAGACCATAATGTGTGTTGTGTGGGTTGATCCTTGTACGTTCGCAAACAATCTGGCGAAATCGCAGCGCACCCGGTCGTGCCTTTAATTTTCAATCGAATATTTTTTGTAAACGAGCGAGTGGCCTAGCGGTCGGGCAACACTGGCGCGCTCGCTAGTCGTGACGTAACGAACCGCTTGCTCCGCGAGCTTCTGCATGGATTTCAGTACGGAGGGCGATCGTGTTTCATTGTCAGTTGCGCTTACAGTCGAGTCGTTTCGGCATTGTGCAACGTGCCACTGGAACCGAATGACTTGCAGTGGCTGAAGCAATGCCACCGCGTCGCCCATGCTGCGCTGTGGGTGCCAGAGCATACAGAGCAGGAAGAGTACTAGCGTCGCACTGAGTACATGCCGTTCAGTTCAGATAATGTTTACATACATGCCACACGTATACCAAAAGACGCAAAAGCAACGGTCAGTACGCGCAGCATTGTTACCACCACTCATTAAGTCGTGCATGTACGTATTCTAGCAAACAAAAACTTGCACGCTTCACCATTTCCATTGCGCCGAGAGTGCTCGCGAATGCAGCGTCTCCTAATCGTTTTGCTGACTTGTAAACCTGGCGCGCTTGAAACAAAGCTATTTACCATTGCGGAAGGCCGTCAGCAACATATGCCACATTACCGTGGTCGTTGGCATCTGCGTTTGCGCACCGTCTTGGACGCTTCCTTCGTCGCTAGGCCTGGTGGCGATGGGGTCAAAATTGAAATGTGCAGCGTACACGAGGTCGTCACCACTTCTGCTGCTCGATGAGTCATTGCCCGAATGTTAAGCTGATGATGGTGCCGACGACATGGCGATGGTACCGGTACCACTTCGAAACACTTGGACATGTGCGGACCACGTGGCAAGCAACACTCGCAACAGAGTGAACACACTGACCACGTGCCGAAGGTGCCGTTTGGTAGCAGACGATGGCACTGCTCCCATCGGTTTATGACGTCATGCACTCCATGGCAAAATGGCAGTCGCCGGCGGTGGGCGGAGTTTACAGCCGAAAATTCCTACGCTTAGTTTGGACTGAAATAATTTTTCACAGTTTAGTTTTCACACGTCTACAAGCATATTCGACCCTCTACCTTGGTTTTTTGCAGAAAACTTCAAGTTGTTGGGTGACCATGTCTTAACCACTTTACGAACGAGAGAGATTGTGATGGAAACAAAAGAGAGAAAAAAAAGAGAAACGGGAAATGAAAAGCAACAAGTGTAGAGAGATAAAGAAAAAGAATGAAAGGAGAAAATATGGAAAGAATGTGCAGGTAAACCAGTATAAGCCGTGGAGATGAAAGAAATAGAAATGAATATAAAAAGAGCATGAAAGATAAAAATACGGAAAGAGAAATAAATAAATAAAAATAAACACAACACAATATTTTCAGACTAAACAAAGAGAAAAAGAAAGAAAAAAGACAGACAGAAAGAGGAAAGCTAAATAGAAAAAAAAAGGCCGGCCAGCTCCGCACCTCCCCAACGCTTTTCACCATTTATGCGAAGCTGGTTTGACTTTTTGCCGCTTTCTTTTTCTGCGCATATTCTAGGTGCAGTTTTATGAGTCTTTTCTGAGCAGTTTCTATTTTATATTCGTTCAAAACCTAACCTCAAGCCACGCAAGTGATGCTCTCGCCGGGGACAATGACAAATGAATGCTAACGTCAGTGGGCCTTAACCTTGCTTCTTAGCCTTTCTCAGAAAGACAACATACTCGGAATGTTACTTGCTTGAGCAGTATAAGCGTACATGTAGCAACCTTATTCATCAAAAGATATAGCCTCTGTGCAGAAGATTTGCGTACGTTGTCATTTAAAGAAGCGTCCTCGGCTGGTTGAGGTCGGGTGAGCTACTTAGACGGGGCCATTTGTCTTTTTGCGTACAAACTCTCGTTCTCTTTAAGGAAATGAAAGCGATTGTCACTGTGTTTTTTTGGGGGGTGCGTTTTGCCCGCACAGCTTTATGATGGACGTTTCATTTATGCTTCCCACTGGTATTTTGTTCCACGGACCCAAGATTTGATGGCTTCATATTGAAGCACCTCAAGCTAATTCTCTTCTCTACATTTGTGTCGCTACAACAAGGTCTTCCTGTCTCACCTGTTCGTAAAAAAATTTCGCATTGTTTACGGATGTTCGGGGAAGGTTGAAGATAAAGAGACGCTAAGAATAAAGAAGCTCTGCATGCTGTTTTCCAGATTAACCGATGACTTTTGGTTAGGTATACAGTAGAGTTGACGTCGTTTACAATTTCAATGAATCAGTGTGAATGATCAGTATGAAAGAACCAAGCTGCATTTGTCCTTGCAAATTACTACATGCAGTTGGTTAGTTTTTACACACACGCATTCGTTATATGTCAATCAACCACTAGAGTGAATGTAGCAGAACAATTGCGGTTGGTCTTCGGGCTTTAAAAACGACTTTAAGTGGTCTATCTACGAGTTTTATTCATTTTCAGTGTTTTCTAATTTTAAAAAGTTGCAAGAAACCAAAGTTGCGATAAACCAAAATATGTGGTCTTGACGTGCTCCGTATGTCAGTGAAGGACTACTAAATTGCAGTAATTGCTGGGATTATTAAAAAAAGACTAATCACTGACGTGTTTATTTTCTAATTTTAAATCAAAAATAATTTACTATTTCAACACGTGCTGTTAGTATTGTTAAAATGGCCGTAAGGGCAAATGTTGCAATCAACATTGTGCAAATCAACATCGCCTCGATGTCAGGATACAAACGAACAAAACTTGCAGGAAGCCTTGGTTTCAGGAATGCAGCAGATGCGCAATCACTAAAAAAGTAGTACTATAAAATACGTTACACTTCAACATATATAAGAGGCCGGAAGTGACATGGACTACATACTGTTTTGTCGTCTTTTTTTGCAATAGACTCAATTCTATTAAGTGCTTTGCACTTCACCCCATTGTTGCTTCATAGAGATGAAAGTTTACGAAGGACAACATACCTGCGTGCCCATTAGTTCACTTCCTATTTAATAGAATGAAGTTTGCATAGTCGTTGTGCACTGGTCAGGTGGGTGAAAATGTCACGGTAAGTATTTTGTGCTTGTATACTACAGAGAACAAGCTAATCAGCCTGTAATTCAACATGTCCTTTCATATGTATTAAGATGATGTTAGCGTTCTTCCAAGACTCTGGTACTCTTCCCGTCAGGAGACACCTCGTAAACAGGGTGGCTAGTTTTTCTAACACAATCTGTCCTCCATCTTTCAGCAGATGTGATGTTACCTGATCCTCACCAGTAGCTTTGCCTCTTTGCATGCTCTCCAAAGCTCTTCTGACTTCTTCTATCATTACTGGTGGGGTGTCATCTGGGTTGCTCCTAGTTCTTATAGTATTAAAGTTGTGGTTGTCCCGGCTACTGTACAGGTCTCTGTAAAACTCCTTCACTAGTTTAACTATCTATCCATATTGGTAGTTGTTTTGCCTTATTTGTCCCTTAGTGCATACATCCGATTTTTGCCTATCCCAAGTTTCCTCTTCACTGCTTTGACGCTTCCTCCGTTTTACACAGCGTGTTAAATTCTCTCCATGTTATACCGTCTTACATCGGATACCTTACGCCTATTAATCAACTTCGAAAGCTCTGCCAGTTCTATTTGTCTGTTGTACTTGAGGCTTTCATGATTTGACGCTTCTTAATGAGATTCTTTGTTTCCTGGGAAAGCTTGCAAGTGTCCAGTCTAACTATCCTGCCTCCAACTTCCACAGCACACTCCTTATTGATACTGGTCAGATTATCATACATTGTATCTGTGCTAAGGTTCGTTTCCTCACTTGTATATTGTAAATAGCTTGTAGTATACAAGCTATTTACAAAGGCAATTGCTAACAGAGTAAAGAAAACATTAGAATTCAATCAACCAAAGGAACAAGCAGGATTTCGAACAGGCTACTCAACAATCGACCACATTTATACTATCAATCAGGTAATAGAGAAATGCTCAGAATATAACCAACCACAATACATAGCCTTCATAGATTGCGAGAAGGCGTTTCATTCAGTTGAAATATCAGCCGTCATGCAGACACTGCGGAATCAGGGCGTCGATGAAGTATATATAAACATCCTGGAAGAGATCTACAGGGGATCAACTGCTACCACAGTGCTCCATAAAGAAAGCAACAGAATACCAATCAAGAAGGGTGTAAGGCAGGGGGACACGATCTCCCCAATGCTATTTACCACGTGATTACATGAGGTTTTCAGAAGCCTAGAATGGGAACAGTTAGGGATAAGAGTTAATGGAGAGTACCTTAGTAACGTGCGCTTCGCCGATGACATTGCATTGCTGAGTAATTCGGGGGACGAATTGCAACTCATGATTACGGAGTTAGACAAGGAGAGCCGAAAGGTGGATCTTAAATTGAATCTGCAGAAAACGAAAGTAATGTACAACAACCTCGGAAAAGAGCAGCGCTTCGAGATAGTTAATAGTGCACTTGAAGTTGTAAAAGACTATGTCTACTTAGGGCAAGTTATAACCGCGAAGCCGAATCACGAGGTTGAAGTAACTAGAAATATAATGGGGTGGAGCACATTTGGCAAGCACTCTCAAATTATGACAGGTAGATTGCCACTATCCCTCAAGAGGAAGGTGTATAACAGCTGTATCTTGCCGGTACTTAGCTACGGAGCAGAAACCAGGAGACTTACAAAGAGGGTTCAGCTTAAATTGAGGACGACGCAACAAGAAATGGAAAAAAATGGTAGGTGTAACCTTAAAAGACAAGAAGAGAGCAGAGTGGATTAGGGAACAACGGGGGCTAAGGATATCATAGCTGAAATCAAGAGGAAAAAGTGGACATGGGCCGGGCATGTAGCGCGTAGACAGAAGAACCGCTGGTCGTTAAGGGTAACTAACTGGATTCCCAGAGAAGGCAAGCGGGTTAGGGGAGACAGAAGGTTAGGTGGGCAGATGAGATTAAGAAGTTTGAGGGTATAAGTTGGCAGCAGCAAGCACAGGACCTGGTTAACTGGCGGAACTTGGGAGAGGCCTTTGTCCTGCAGTGGACGTAGTCAGGCTGATGATGATGATGATGATAAAGTATTCTGTGCATAACGTGGCATCCACCCAAAGCATTCAGAGCAAGAGAAAGGAACGAAGAGAAAAGGCAGGGAGGCTAGCCATCCTTTGGCTCGGTCGCTACCCTACACGTAAGGTGCGGGAAAGGGGGCAGATAGAAAGAAAACATCGAAAAAAGACAAAAACAATTAGTTTGAAAACAAACAACACTAACTCCCGCTGGTAGTGCACATGTGCTCTTGCAGTCTGGCCATCGTTGCATAGCACAACAGGGCTTTCATGGCGTTGTGCATGTGTGAAATCGGGGGTCATGGTCTCAGTATCTTTTTTTGTGTGGTGGTCTTGCACCCGGAAATTGGAGCTTGCCTACCAGCTACCCCATGTCCTCACAGCCGCGTAAGTTGTATTTCGCAGTGCTCCTGAATCGTATTAGATAAAATACGCATTCCTAAAAGCCATACAGAGCCGCAGTCCTGACGGTAAAATAAGATGCCAACTAAGGTTTATTGAGTGCAAATACGAGTCGGAAAACCCTGCGTATTTCAATCCACAAGCATGATGCAGCGAGCAACTGATTACGGTTGCCACACAGCCTCTGTATGGTCCTCTGGTATGGGCATGAGCATCTGCAGTACGCTATAGGCATCCGCGGGACTTCTTCGTAAGCTGATTATTGAGCTTCATCGGCGCAGTAACTGCCGACTAATCCACAATGGCCTGGTAAACGCTCAAGTATGTTATGTCATTGTCCAAACACTTGATAGTAGCTTTGTCTTATCTCATGCACAAATTGCTGTTGTTTTCTATGCCGTAAAGTAAGCCATAGGGTTTGTAAGGCCAACCTCGAGTCACAAAAGATGGTCTATAGAATGCGCCACCGTTCAAGTATCCACCAGGCAACCTCTGGTAGCGCTACGAGTTCAATTGGGTCGACGTTCTGGTGTGAAAAAAATCTGAATCGCTTTAATAAGTCCACTCGTGGAACAACCACTGCTCCGGGAAAGCTGTTTGAATGAGTGGTGCTATATGTTTGAACATGCATGTGGTCAAAGTATGTTTCGTACAACTGCTCCAGAGCAAGAGGTACGTGTCATGCGTAATTTCTTAACAATTATAGGAAACGATAAGCACACGGTCAGGTTGACGCTGACGCCGCCAAGCATATGATAGGTGCATCGCAGGCTGCAAGCGAGGTGCTAATGTGGCGCGGTTTCTCGTCAAAATACCGCAGAACGAAGCATGTGGCCGAATAACGAACATACAGAGATTAGTGAATGCACAGAACGGTCAACCACTGTGCTGAGTTTGCTCCAGGCGAACTTATCACCCCCGAAGGGGAAGTGGAGACGAGAGATGTCCAGGCCGCATGCCCGGCCTTCGCGACTGAGTGCGGCCACTAATTGCGTTTCGCCCAATTTAGCGGGGTGCTCACGAAATGCGGCTGCCACGTTCATAATTTATATGGGCGATGCCGTCGCTCGGAAAGCTCGTGTAGTTCGTTTCGGCTCAACGACAGTCGGCACAGAGTAACTAAGACGGTTTTGTTTTGCATTCTGGGACATTTTGTTCACGTGAAGACACGAACACGTGTGATGTGAAGAGGGGGCGCTGATCTCGAATACACAGCAGCTTTCACAATGAGATGAGTGTAGATTTTATAAGCAGTAAGCAGCTAATGTTGTAGTCGTCGTGTTTATTTGATACCTTGCTCTGTTTTTCGCGAACATGAAAAAAATACCTGTAAGTGACCACCATAATAATCAGTTAGGTTTTTTTTACCTCGATTTTTATACTAAACGAATCATGACGCCAACTTCAAGCTGACCTAGTTGCACGGTTTAGACGAACTGCTGCCAGGATTTCCTACGTAAAGAAAACACAAGTGGTTATGAATAGGTGTGCTTTTATAGGCGAGTATGGTCTGTCACGACACTTCTGTGGTGTATTGGTTCTTTCTGCTAAAAAATATGACAGAAGCACTGGAATGAGAAATATTGCTTACCTCTTTTTGAGCGGAGAATCAAAATAAGAGCAGTGAATAAGTCTTCACTTAGGCATAAAAAATCACCGCCCAAGCATTTCGTACAAACGGTTAACCAGCGAAAGCTGAAACGTGCGGCCCCGATGTTAAGCATTAGGTTCAACCCGATATAACACTGAACCCTTTTACAATTATTGATTACATGTTTGTGCTTTTTAATGAAGATAAACACATTTGGCTTGGGTTTACCACAGTCTTTATTTCGCATGCCACACGTGGTGCCTCGAATGATCACATTCCCAGAGCAGTGTAATGAGTGTTTAAATGCGTTTCGCAGTGCGTTAATCGCAGTGGCGGTTCCAGAGCCACATGCGCTCGTAAAATGCTTCGCCGAAGACAATGTGCCATTGGAGAAACCATCACCAAGAGTGGGCGTTCACTACGGTGAACGAGCTTCCACAAGCATTTCATTTGAAGCCACAACTCCGTGTGATTGCAAGCGTTTGACATTGCCAGCTAACTTGTCGTTGTCAGGATCCATCCGCCACCGGTGCTTGCACTGCCATTCGCGATTTAGCGCGGTTTGGAAGACTGGCGGATCATCGGTACGCAGCTGCTGCCGGTACTCGACCTCTCGGGCTTGTTTTTGTGCCAGGACTTCGCTATCGGTGTGGTAAATGCGAGTTCTCTCACGTTTCCATTGTCGCGTTCGTCTAGAGTTGTCCGTGGCATACCCATATAGAATGTCTTACGAGAAAACTCATGCGCACGTGCTCAGGGCCACGGCTAAGACGGCATGAACGACGTCAGTCACAGCGAAGCCAACGGCACGTGTGCTTGGTTATGACGCTGCGAGCGACGTAACTGATAACGCAGCCAATGGAGACCGCACGTGACACCGCTTCCGGGTGGTTTTCGTTTTTCCTAGCCATATACAGCTTTCGCTGTAAAACGAGGCCTACAAACATCAGCATTGTGGCTGGTGATCATCACTGAGAATATCTCTTAGTGTTTGCCAAAATCTCAGTCATCACAGACTGCATATCTTCGGTGCCAACTAGAGAATCTATATCAACCTATAATAAGCTTTCATGTGCAGGTAGTATTATAAGAGGATTCGAGGGGAGGAAAGTTGTTGCAGCAACATATTTCATAATAAATGGAGATCTCAATCATTAAAGATAAGCTATAAGCAATGATGAATAAAAAAGAATTTTGTGAGTGTAAGCCTAACGTTATATTGCCGTTCTTTTTTGATTTGCTAAAAATGGTTACATCATGAATCCACTTTACCAAATGGTGGCAGCAATGGTCGAATTTCACTGCGATTGTGCTTCTGCATCCGCTCTACTAAGTGAGTGCGCTTAAGTCGTATTTTCAATGTCTATTTCATTGTGGCTTGAATTTCATAGACACTATAACCGCGTTTTCACCCTCGCCGTGATGTCCCGTGTAAGTTTTGAACTGATAATATCCAAAATCGCATGTTCTACAATGAGTAAAAGTGTGCGAGCAGGGGCGATAACCTAGCCGTAACAGAGGTCAAACAGGACTAGCCCATCTATGTCGCTTGGATGGCGTATGCAATAACGTCCCCCCGCTTGGGATGCCTGGCACTGAAGCAGACAGCAAACATCCCACGCGTCCTAGACTAGTATAAAAAGACTCAAGAAAGGGGGGCTACCTCTTTTTGAGTGGTTTAAAGGAGCTGCCAGCCTCACTTCGTATACTATTACAATTTGTTGCTCTCGTATCATTGCTTCGCTGTTGCGGTGACACTACAACTTCTGGGGGGTGAAATAAGAATTCTCAGCAATCAAAGTAATCCAATCAAATATATGATGAAGTGTTCGCAAGTAAGCTTAATGACCTCTTGATGTTTAATGGCCTCTACAATTTGGCGAAAACGTGATCACGTAATATAAGTGGCTGTGTTTCAGTTCTAGGGGCAACTTGGCTGGTTATTATGCGAAAGAAAATAAATTGTGAAAGCCCGAAGCATTTGCTAGGAATTATGGCAAACGATCAGGAAAACCCATGAGCAAACAAAATCGTCACTGGTGGGAAAGCTGAGGTGGGTAAATTTGAGACTGATGCTGTTTTTGGCTTGTGACTGCCAATACTGCCAAACGAAAGATGTAGGGCCGAACATGCTAAGGTTGTAGGCAGGTTCCTCATCGTCTATCGTCGTCTATAATAGTCCCTCATCATCTAAAATAGTCGTCGATTGACCACTTTTGAGTAGCGGCCGAGAACTATTTTATTTCGTAAGCATATTGTGTACCGGCACTTTACAGGTGTTCTGTAGAAGCGCATTCTTCACAATACGAGCCTGTTTGTACGGTCGATAACGTGTAGGTGGTGCAGAGTGAACGTTGTACTTTGGCGCAATCTGTGTCGTAAGCTTGCGCGGTACTTTCTCATAGCTCATGGCACTCTTACGAGCATGTGGGTGAATGAATATGCGGTGAATATGCGGTGGCATTTCGGTATAAGCATGTATGCTCATATGTATTAGAGTATGGTCACAAATAAGGTAGCTCTGGCCTCAAAAGCAGCTTGAGGAGGTCTACGTGTCATATACTAAGAAATGTTGTCTTTCGCATTGTATACATTTGGAACAATCTACCAGAATGTATGTATTTCCTACGGGATGTGGCTGATTAGTGTA
>WOVY01008181.1:0-15020 GCA_013436015.1 Rhipicephalus annulatus
TAACCCTAACAAGCCGGAGACGCGGCTTGGACAGAACGCCGCCCCGCTCTACAGCGGATGGCGACCGTCTCTGGGAGCGTCGCAGCCGACGAGAAGCACTCATTGCCCTCTCGCTCCACGGACCACATGATGGATACGCAGACCAGTCAAGACGCCGATACGCAGGTGAGCGATGAGCGCAACGCAAATCCATGGATCACTGTTACCAAGAGCGCAAACAAACGCCGACAGCTGCAACCCCATACCGCACCGACTCAACAGCTGCCCAGCACGCCGTCTGAGCCCGCTCTACGCCAGAGCCGGCCTAAGACGCGTCTACCAAGACTCCCACATCTCCCTGCCGAGGACTACAAGCTAGCAATCCGTCACCATGGTGGAATAAATCTCAGCAAGGTTAGCCCCAAGACGTTACATCTCGCCGTAGTTCATGCCGCAAATATACGCAGTGAGAAGCCTGATATCAAGCTTCGAGATGACGAAAACCAAAATGTGCTAACAATAAGCACCTCATCTTGAACACATCGCCATGGCACTTGGACAAATCACCAAAATTACAGTGCACGCAGCAACCTACGACATAACCTCTTATGGTATTGCGTCTGATAATTCGTGCAAAGGGGTGGTCAACGAAATAGGCCATGAAATCACACCAGACGAATTCCTGACAGAAGTTGAAGTACCGGGCTACGAGGTCCTTACGTGCAGACGCCTCGGCAACTCCGGAGCAATGGTGCTCACATTTTGTGGCAAGCGAGTTCCTTTCTTCGTGAACGCGTACAGACAGGCTCTCCGCTGCTACCTCTACAAACGACTATTCTCCACTGTAGAAAGTGCAACAAAACTGGACACCGCGAGGATGTGTGCCCACAGCCTCCTGACACACCGAAATGTCGAGGTGTGCGGGGATTCACTATCACCCAACAACCACGAGTGCCGCCCTTCTGGCATGCTTTGTGGTGGCGACCACCCGACGGCTGCCAAACCATGCCCAAAGCGGTTTTTGCCACCTGTCGACCGACGCAAACCACCCCGGTCAGCTACTCCCACCAAGAAGGCCCGGTCATCATCTGTCGTCAACTACGGCACGATCTGACTATTGCACACGAGAGGCGTTGAACGAAATGGCTGCTTCTTTAAGGAACGAATTCGCAGCTATGATGCAGGTAGAAATGCATAAAATGAAGCATAGCATTATGGCTGAACTAACAGCTCCACTTCAACAATTGATCCAGCAGGCCCTGCAACCTGCTATCTAGCAGATTGTAACGGATGTTAAACAGCAGATATCGGCTGCACTTGGCCAACTTGATATTTCGCCATCTGCACCAAAACGCACCACGTCTCCGACACGTGAAACACAGCGACCGCATCCTTACATACGCCCCTCCCGTTTCCTATCACCGTCCCGAAAAAAACCGTCCCAACAGTCGCAGCTGCTGCAGTCCCCGCTTCCCACCACCCTCCACCAAGGTTTAGCACAGTCCGAAATGCCTCCGTGTACTACCGAGGCCCCGCTATTGAATGATCATGGCGAGAAACCGTAGGTCAACGCGTGACACCCCTCAACTCCTACGTGTGTGGCAGTGGAATTGCAGGGGGTATCGTAGGAAACGCGGAGCTCTAATGCAATTCATTGCGACGCAGCAGATTACTCCCGATGTCATAGCGTTACAAGAAGTATAATGTACCCCTACGCTTCCGGGTTACACCACATACACGGACGTAACGAACAATACACCACATCGCACAGCTACATTAGTTTCTAAGCATGTCACTGTCATAGAACACACCCATCAAGCACCTCCATCTCACACGTACTTCTCGAATTAGTCCCGTGCTCTCGTTTCAGTAGCAGCCTGTACGTGCTTAACGTTTACAGTGCACCTAACGCCAGGAACGATGACTTCGGTAATCTATTCGCACAAATCTGCAAGTTGGGTAAACAAATAGTTATTGTAGGAGATTTCAATTCCCCCCATCCGGCTTGGGGCTACGCAACAGAAACGCCTAAAGGCTGACGACTCGCACAGGTTCTCGCGATTCATCGCATAACCCTGCTGACAGAACCTGATCAACCCACTCGCCTAGGTAATAGTGTGAGCAGGGACACATGCCCCGACCTCACGATAGTCAAGGGCGTTAGTCACCATTCCTGGTGCAATCTCATGGTGAATATAGGCAGTGATCACCATATACTAACTACAGAGCTCCAAGTAGCAGCCAAGCGTGCCACAGAGCGCATCATGTAACTAACGAATTGGGATGCATTTAGGCATAATCGTACAACTACCCATCAGGACTCTCCTTCCCTAGTGGCTTGGATATTAAAACTTCACTCCGATTTTCAGAGAGCTACCAAACTCATCGCTGCGACGACAGAAACGCCGGATGTGGACCGGCATCTGCTACATCTCTGGGATGCCCACAGAGGCTTGACACGGCAGTGGCGGCGACAGAAACATAACCAAAAACTTCGTCTCCGAATCGCCAAACTAGCTACTGAGGCACAGGACTATGCGAACATCCTCACTAGCAACAATTGGCATGACTTCTGTGATCGACTAAACGGCTCACTAAGTACACCTCGAACGTGGCGTATACTCCGTGCTCTTTTAAATCCCACGTAGACAAAATCACACACTGCTAACGCAATCCACACCATTCTCCACAAATCAGGGCTTGACGATAACACTCTGCTGCACACCTTAAAGCAACACTATTTATCCACGGGCCCCCGTCCCGCCTACCGTGATTATCCACACGTACACGATACGCCTCTAGATGAGGAAATTACAGAAGCAGAGGTTAGGGCAGCTTTGCAAAGCATTAAGCGCAACACAGCACCCGGTACAGACGGGATTACGTACACACTTCTGCGTAATTTAGATGACCAGTCCATCGAATATTTAACTGCTTTTTACAACGAACATTGGAAAAACGGCACGCTACCACAGAAGTGGCGACACGCAGAAATCATACTTATTCCAAAGCCTGGCAAGCCGCTATCCCTCCAGAATCTTCGCCCAATATCCTTAACTTCATGTGTAGCTAAACTCTTTGAACGCGTTGTTCTCTCTCGACTACAACCATTTCTCGAAGACAATCACTTTTTTCCTGATACACTATTCGGCTACCGTCCTGGTATCTCTACACAGAACGTATTATTACAGCTTAAGGAGGACGTGTTAGATAGCCCCTCTTCAAACCAGGTCCGAGCTATTCTGGCCCTGGATCTGAAGGGTGCTTTTGACAACGTCTTCCACGACCTTATTCTTGACAATCTCGCTTCATCTCAGTGTGGCTCTTGTATCTACAATTACGTCAGGTCTTTTCTTTCTCACCGCACGGCCACTATTGGGATTGGAGACCTCCGTTCGGACGTCATTCGTCTCGCAGGCAGAGGAACACCACAGGGCTCGGTTCTCTCGCCCACTTTGTTCAACGTGGCTATGGCTAAACTCCCTTCCCTATTACAACAAGTTCCCAACATCCAGCATGCCATCTATGCAGATGACATTACAATTTGGGCGACCAAAGGATCAGACAGAACCATTCAGGACGCCCTACAGGAAGCTGTGTCTGTGGTACAAGACTATGCTGCTGCTGGCAGCCTTACGTGCTCAGTAGATAAGTCGGAGTTGTTATTAGTATACAAGCGGCGCCGCAAAACCGGCGATTCTCCTGACATTTCGCTGTTTCTTGATGGCCATCCTATCCCTCTGGTACCACAATTCGCATTTTAGGCCTCTACCTTCAGTCCGACGGCAAGGCCTCGTACACTACACACCTTCTGGCTCAGCAGATAACTCAAATTACACACATGATTCAACGCATCACCAATCGCACGAGAGGCCTCTGTGAGAAAGATGTCTTCCGCTTAGTACAAGCACTCATAGTTAGTCGGCTCACCTATCATCTTCCCTTTCACAATCTCACTCTAGCTCAAATAAAAAAAATGGACATCCTTCTACGGACAGCTGTGAAGGCGGCTATCGGCTTGCCTCCACACGCATCTACACAACGCCTCCTTCAATTAGGAGTCCACAACGCCATAACCGAACACATCGAGGGCCAGCACAATAGTCAGCTCCAACGGCTCAGGCAGACCCGTCAGGGCTGCGCCATCCTGTCTCGTCTTGGCTACCCGATTCCTCAAAAACCCGCACAAGCACCGAGATATAAACTTGCTTCTACTGTCCGCGCACTCATCAAAGTGTCTCCGATTCCACGCAATATGACTCCCTCCCGCCACGCCGGTCGTCGACGTGCCCGAGTTCAGGCTATGACACGCGTCTTTGGTGATGGTACACCAGATTTACAAGTACTTTACACTGATGCAGCACGCTACCCAGAGAAGTCAGTCATGTGTTTAGCCGTGACAGATGACACAGACACCCTTGTGGTGTCTGCCACACTTCGCACTACAGACAGTGGTCTGGCAGAGGAGGGAGCTCTCGCTCTGGCAATTGTTTACGCTACGACACTGTCACATGACTCCCCTGTAACTATTGTAACAGATTCACAAGCTGCTTGCCGTGCTTTCGCTCAAGGACTTGTGGCTGCACATTCACACAATATCCTCTCTTTTGTCTCACCGTCCGCATTACGTCCTGTGCGTATCGTCTGGACTCCTGGACACGCCTCTCTCCATGGTAATTAACGCGTTCATGCGGTTGCCCGAGAGCTGACCGGCCGGGCTCCATTGGAAGAGCTGTCCAATCCATACGACGCATCGACAGAACCACTAAACTACAACGCTACGCTGCAGTACTATCGACAGAGCCGTTATACGTATCCTCCCCCTCATCCTTCACTTAACAGAGCAGATGCTGTCGCTTGGTGACAACTACAGACCAATTCATTTCCTTGCCTTTATATGGTAAATCGCTTTCATCCGACTCTCTACCCCTCCTACTGCCCCTTCTGTGGATCCGTACCGACGATGTACCACTCCACGTGGGAATGCTCTGCCCCAAAGGGCGTGCCTCCCATTCCCAATCCCACCCCTTCCTCTTGGGAGTCTGCACTGCTCAGCTTACGCCGGCAGGAACAGCAGCAGCTGGTCAAGCGGGCTCGCACGGTCGCGCAAGGCAATGGAGCCCTGGACTGAGGGCCCCACCCAAAGAAGATGGGTGGGGCCCTCAGTCCACCCAAAGAAGTCTCAGTTTCCATTTGTTATTAATAATGTTTATTCTCTCTCTTAGCAAAACGAGAGCACAATATAGTCTGACGCCAGGCGCGGCCAGCGTCTGTCGGCTGGCCCAACGGCAACTGGCGCAAAATGCGACATGCTGCATTTCCCATCGATTCATTAACTAGACCACACTGCGCCTCTCTCTTTTCGTGACGGAAAGAAGCCGGACGCGCTGAAACGTGCATGCGTCAAAGGAACGCAACGCGATGCGTGCCTGCGAGTATATGGCAGGAACGGTGCCTGGCATGGCAACGCCGGCGTGACGCGACGAAATGAACGCCAGCGAGTACGCGCACCGTGTCACGTCGAAATGTATTGGCGCCTTGACGGTGGCAAGTAGTCATATTCTCACATGACACACATCTCATGATTACCATGTCTTCACGAGTAACATACCGTCGTAATTCATTGGCGTCACGTAACACTAAATTTGGCATATGTGAAGCTAGCGAAATCTCCGCGAGCGCATCATCAGTGTGGCATGTAGTCATGTTGTTACATGACACGCATGTTGTGATTATCATGTTTAGATGTGTCATTTACTTATGTCGTCCATTCACGTCGCGTAATACCGAGTTAGGTACATGGGAAGCTAGCGAAACGGCCGCGAGCGCATAATGAGCGTAGCATGTAGTTATGTTGTTACATGACACGCATCTCATGTTTAAAATGTTTGAATCAGTATCATACCTTCGTCATTCATTCACGTCCCGTAACACCAAGTTTCGAATAAGTGAAGCTAGTGAAACTGCCGCCAGCGCATCATGAGAGTGGCATGTAGTCATCTTGTAACATGACATGCATGTCATGATTTTCATGTTAGGGTCTATCACTTGTGTTCGCCATGCAGTCATGCCATACCATACCAGTTTTGCAACATGCCATGTGAATTAAACCACCGCAAACTGCTGCAGGACCAAGAAATGTAAATGTGACATTCATTACATACATGTCATGATTTTCATGTTATGACTAGTCAAATATGTTCTTCATACAGTCATGTTGCGCCATACGAAGTTTGGTAATGTTAGCATAACTGAAACAGCCAGGCGAGCTAAAAGTCGTAGGCGGCTAGATAGATAGATAGATAGATAGATAGATAGATAGATAGATAGATAGATAGATAGATACCCTCAAAGTCACTGAAGTTGGCTGAGAAATGCTTGGCATTTAAAAAATGGCAGATTCCGCATACAGTGGGAACCCATGATGAGGCAAGCACGAATAAGAATCGTTTATATATATGTTTAAACTCAGCACAACGTTACGATCTGGAGGTAAACTATGCCGTACATGACTTCCGTGTCATGATTATCATGTTTGGATGTGTTGTTTACCTTCTTCATCTCATCACATCACGTGATACCAAATTTAGTATATGTTATATACCAAGTTTGATACATGTAAAGCTAACGAAACGGCCGCGAGCGCATCTTCAGCGTAGCATGTAGTCATGTTGTTTCTTGACACGCATCTCATAGTTATCACGTTTGCACCAGTATTATACCTTTGCCATCCATTCTCGTCTCGTAATACGAAATTTGATATAAGTGAAGCTAGCGAAACGGCCACCAGCCCATCATGAGCATGGCAGCTCATGTTGTTACGTGACACGCATCTAATGTTGATCATGTTTGCACCAGTCATCTTCCTTCGTCAACCATTCACGTTCCATAATACCAAACTTGGTATATGTGACACTAGGGAAACGGCCGCGAGCGCATCATGAGCGAAGCATGTAGTCGTGTTGTTACATGACACGCGTGTGATGATTTTCATATTAGGGTATGTCGCTTGTGTTCGCCATGCAATCATGTCATTACATACTATTTTTGTAACATGCCATGTGAACGAAACCACTGCAAGAGATGCAGGACCATGAAGTGTGAGTCATGACTTTCATATCATGATTTTCTTTTCATGACTAGTCAGATATGTTTTCAGAATCATGTTATGCCATACCAAGTTTGGTACCGATACCATCATCGAAACAGCCAGGGGAGCTAAAAGTCGTCGTAGGTGGCTAGGTAAATAAATAGATGAATACGTTCGAAGTCATCGAAGTTTGCTAAGAAAAGGTTCGCATTTAAAAGGTAGAAGAGGACACTACGTGAAATCTGGCCTCAGGGTGCAGCTCACGACCACGTAACAAACTGGTGCTCTCACCAAACGCCAGACCACGCAAGTGTAAAAAAAATTTATTCATCCAACAAAATGCTTTTTTTTTCAATATCAAAGTTATACGCTCATATTTGGCATGCTGTTTACACGTAAAAAAATTCAGTCAAAATTCCTTGCGTGACTATTTTCATTAAGCTGCACTGCCATAAAGAGCGTCTACGATTCGCGCTAATTCAAGTACCCGTCATACCAGCATGCGACAAGCCCAGACATTCAAGCGAGAAGGTTTTGTCGAAGTCGGCCGATTCGGTGGTTTCTTTTGTGAGAGCAGGTGAGTCACGTTTTCAAGCGAAGGTTGTTGAATGACATGTTTTTGAGTTAGTGAAGTGATTGATTCTGAGAAAAAAAAGGTTACAACTACGCGAAAAAGATACAACGTAAAAAAACATAAAACCCCCACACACGTGCCACTTCGTGCGAACGTGTTTCTATGTTTGCTACGTGGTGTCTTCTTCGCGCAGTTGTAACCTTTTTCTGAAGCTTGTGATGACGGCGAGCTTTGCTAAATAACTGTTTGGGGCTGTATGCGTCGGTAAGACGCGGATACTGGGCAACGTGCGCTGTATAAGAAAACATTATTGTGCGATGCTCTCCCCTCTTTGTGCATTTTTTATGCTCAGCCCCTACTTTGCCTTAGGATAAAAACATTGTGGATACTGAGCCTCAACTCTCATAGATTGATATATAGATTGACCACTTCTTTTGAAAGAAAAACAGAAGCGATAAATAAGGACAGTGAATAATGATTACCTGCATCTCTTTATGATATAACACTCTCCAAGGCAAAAGGGTGTTAAAAGAGTGTGTGGTTCATCCTTTTGGGGAGTAAAGGGTCTGCCAGAATCATTAATCCCTTTAAAGACTTACAGCACCGAGTTTTACAGTTAGTCCCCACAGATGAGCTCACGGTAGTAACATTTAGCCCTCACATTCACAACTTAGAGTAACTGTTAGTTCAACAATTCCCCTCAAAGGATTAACATTTAGTCCTCACAGTTGCACCTAACAGAGAAGCTGTTTATCCCCACATTTTCACATCACCGGGCAACTGTTAATCCTTACAGTTATACCTAGCCGGACAAACGGCTGGTTCACTCAAGTACTCCATTCGGATCAACTTTTTATCTCCATTTCAAACGTAGTTTTTTTATTTATTTTCCATGAGGCGAAATACTTTTTTCGCCTGTTTTTCTGCGCAGCGAGCAGCATATAGCGCAGAAAAAAACACGAGAAAAGTAATTAGCCACCTATGTGTAACTGCTTTTGCAGTCACGGCAACAGCATAAGACAAAAGTGATACATCGAAACCTTTTATTTTTCAACATACAAATGAAGTTTCTCCATTTTTTTAAGTGAATTCATGGTGAAGTGCAGAAGTCCATTCTCGTTTCACATCTTATTCACTTCTTGTAGAACTTCTCCGACGGAAGCGATAGATGACAGGCATTGCAGACGCCAGGGCACGCAGCCTCTGCCTGCTGTGTTTTCAGGCTGTATGTACAATAAATAGTTAAAATAGTTAGACACACGTGACAGAAGACGATGCATGCATATGACAAGTACGTGCAACTTGATATAAAAACATTCTTGTAAAATATGACACACAAATAACTTTACCTTCACATCTCGCACAGTCTTTCTGAAGCTGCTCTGACGAATGAGATGGAAGACAGGCATCGCCGACGCCAGCGCACACAGCCTTCAGCGCAGTGTGTGCCCATGGCTGCACAACAAGTATGCAAAATAGTGAGTCACATGTGACAGAGGATGAATACGAATGCATATGAGAAATACGTGCAAGGTGAAATGAAAACATACGCGCAATATGACATGCTAATAATTTCACCGTGATGTCACATATCGTCAAAGACTCATTTTGATCCCTGTACCGCAACAGCTTAGGAGCAGCGGCCGCAGCCTCAACTCCGCAGACTACCGTGCCACCAACAAGTCGGCGAGCCCGAAGCAAGCGAGTCGTTCAGCTTGAGCAAGCGAACGGGAGACCGAAATGGCGCTCGCTGCACGCGGAGTGTCTGCCGCCAGTGAACTTCGAACAGGAGAGCGAGCGTGCGCTTGGCCGCCGCCATGAACAGCGCCGAGCTGGTTTGGAGCTAGCGCTGAAGAAATTGGCGGTAATGCGGCCATTTTCGACAAACTCGAGCGAGTGCAGCACGCAAACGCTAGTCTGCCACCACGGCCAACGGACGGTGCCGAGCTGCTTGCGACCGACTGGTGGGAAAGCCAACTGTTATGGCGACCAATTTTCACAGAGTTCTGGCGCTAGCGAAAGCCCCGCCAGCCCGTGCCCGTGCTCTTACAGCGCGCGACATACTACAACCAAGCTCGTTACGAGAACCTGCAACGTGTTTTCGATGACTCCCAACACGTCGTTGAGGTGTGAGCCCGATACCGTCCTCCCGAAGCTCATCGCGGCGGCGAAGACATGCGAATACTCGATGAGCGAGCGCAAAGGAGGCCGATGGCAATGGCGGCCAATTTCCAGGCGGTCACAAAGCACAGGCGAACTGCAGACACCCAATCTGACCTTCGCGGTTCATTTCGTGCGTGCGATATACCACACGATCAAGCCCGTTGCCGGCAAGCGCGATCCGTATCGCACACGCGACAAGTAAAGTAGAATAAAGAATGATAACCTACTTGCCTTAGAATCCAGCGCTGTTTTCTGCCCTGAGTCGGACTGAAGTATATATCCAATAGTCCTGTTCTTCTCGGCTGCCACATTGGCCTTCCCAATTGTTGCTGTCGTGTGTTGTTTGTGACTATCTTGTTTGTGACTATCTATACAGCGCGGCGTGGTGACCTGTTGAGGCTTGCTCCAGACTTTTTGGGTGCAGCGAAACGCTAGAGCAGCAACCCACGCTCATCCAGGCGTACACACAAGCACCACGTCAAAATTCCTAGATCATCGAATCCAGGCAGCCGTTGTCGAGCACTCCGAGCGTGACGCAACGTGAACCGTCGCCAGTAAAATACTGGGAAAGACTGAGCCAGGAAAAGATGAGGATGGCTAGAGACCTTGGCAACGCTATCTGAACTGCCTGCAATCTCCGGGCGGTTCATCCCTTTGGAGCGTACTTGGAGACTAAGTGGTTTGCACGCGGCACGCTTTCATCTTTGGTTGCTCCTCAATGGACTATCCGTTCATCGCGCACGTCTATTGGGCTCCGTTACTCCTTTTTTAGAAATTTTGCTCCAGAGTGCCTAGCCAAAATAAAAATTACGCCATGACCTACATTTTCACGAACCCTTTGGAGCTAGGCAAAATGGAGAAGCGCTAAATCAAAAGAATAAACTTTAGCCTTGCCATTTGGGCGGAGAAGAGTGGTCTGAAATCATTAACACTAGCCATACATTAGTGGTTACGCACAGCAATACAAAATTCGCGCCAGTGTGAAACCAAAGTGGGAAGCGCAGGCAAGTTACTCTCACCAACCACCTGGTGCGCTAGGGTAGGGCTCTTTGGGCTGCCATGGTGTAAAGTGTTCACCCTTGACTTGCTTTAGGGCAGAAGCTTCTAAAGGCGTGGGTCTGTATATTCTTGTGTGTACCACACCACCTATATTTACACCTTTGTAAACTGCTTACTACTTCGCCCTCGGAAACTTCCCTCAACGCCACATTACCGATCAACCACTTCGCCAATCATAAAGCAAACACTGTGGAAAGGTAGCCAATATAAAATGCAAGATGGTCGTGTGCTTGTATCCAGGTGCACGTTAAAGAACCATAGACCTTCCCACTGAGTCAATACCTTGTTTGTACGTAACAGACTAGTGTTTGACCTTTGCAAACTGCCAACTACTTCGTCCTTGCAAACATCCCACTACTCCCCCTCCACGATCTGCTACTTAACTGTAATAAAGCCGCTATAATGAAGGTAAAACGGAAGCGACGTGCAGCTACCACTTGCGAATAAGAAAATTTCTCGTATAAATATTGTGAGCGCACTCACTGACTCTTCTTTATTGATTGGACGCGTCATTGTCATTTGTATAACTTTCCTTATCTGTAGATACCATCATCGCTGTGTACCAGCTCGAGCTCGTCTCGAATAAGCTCTTCCTCATAAGTGTTGGACTTGCTGGGTCGGTGCCTCTTGCACGTTACCACTGGAGCTCCGCTCGAGTCGTCGCCTACTACCACCTGCCATGGCAGTGCAAGACGATCCTGGTTCATCTAACATCGCCGGCCCAGTGCAGCCTCCGCCGTCGACTCTGGTCATCCACAGCCACCAACATGATCCGCCAGTATTCTCGGGTCTGAAAGGGGATAACGTTGAAGAAAGGCTACACAGCTATGACCTCGATTTGATTGATATGTGAGGTTTATCGTCCCAAAGCCACCATATGATTATTTGAGGCGCTGTAGTTGAGGGCTCCGGAAATTTCAACCACCTAGGGTTCCTTAACGTGCATCCAAATCTGAGCACATGGACCTACAAATTTTCACATCCATCGAAAACGCAGCCGCCGCAGCCGTCGAACTCGCGACCTGTAGGTCAGCATCCGAGTACCTGAGCCACTAGACCACCGCGGCGGGACACAGCTACGACCTCGTAAGCGAATTGAACAGGTGGGATACCCTACAAAATTACGTACGGTTCCTTTTTACCTGACGGATGTTGCCGAAACCTGGTTTTGGAACCACCTCTGAAATCTTCCCGACTGGGACACGTTCGCACGGCAGCTTCGTCAGATATTTGGTACTTCTAGTGTTCTCGCTGAGGCAGCAACAAAAAAGCTTACTGAACGCATTGAACTGGTGGGTGAATCATACACCTCGTACATTGTTCTTGCCTTATGCAAACGTGTAAACTTATTTATGCCGCAAAGTGACCAAGTACGCCATATTATCAAAGGCATAAATGCCGTCGCATTTATCGCTGTTGTGTCGCAGAATTCTACTATGGCTCAAGATGTCCTCAGCATTTGCCAAAGAATAGAAGAACTTCAGTTTCTTCGTCTGTGCTGTGATGCCTCGAACACTCGTCTTCCTGTGGCCCTCGACATCCGTGCCCTGGTTCACCACATCTTTCGTGAGGAACTTCTTGGGCGCTGCTCTTCCTGCGCTCCACCATCAACTTTAGCCTCAGCTCCAACCAACTTGCGGGACAACAGTAGGCAAGGGATTGCATCTGCGTCACATCCGCCTTCTTCCGCCGAGTCCAGGCCTCGTCAGGTACCAACGTACACCGAAGTTGCGGCGCTCTCAGCACCCACCACTATCTCAGCGGCTACACTAGTTGGGCATGTCCAAGCGGATAAACCAGGTGGGCATGTACCTGCAGCGTCAGTGTCACCACCGATGCGCCCACAGCTTTATTACACCATGCCGCATCCTCCTCGCCGAATCTGTTAATATTTGGCTATAGGGGTAACGTATCTCGCTTTGCTGAAGGCGCCAACAGGACGGGCAACGTGGCTATGCCCCAGACGAACGCGGATGCTTCAGTCCACAAATGAACTACCAGCACACGCCTTACCGGTCTTACTTTCAGTTTCGCCCTCGCCTCCTTACAGTATGGGTATGCTCATGAACTCCCGGGAGTCTCGCCGCCACTCCCCATCTTCCAATCGCTGTTCCGTGTCGCCTCTGCGTCCCACCTCCAACGTTCTGAATGCCACTCGAAAAACTTTCCAGTGCAGTTTTAGAAAGAGAAACTGCATCCACCAGACAGCCAGAAATTCCTCCAGACAGACCATCGAACTTGTTAATACCTTTAGAAAAAGGTATACGCGTCGAAGCTCTGGTGGATACTGGTGTGCTATTTCGATTATTTGCTCTCACCTTTGCTCCAATCACCGCAAATTCACCACACCTTACTCGGACCCGTCTCTCCTTGCTGGGGACAAACGCCGTTACTCGCCCACTCGCCCAGTGTTACAGTTCGTGTTTTTATAGACGGTATTCGTCATCATATTGCCGTTGCAGTTCTCCACGAGTGCACCCACGAACTCATTTTGGGGGTTAAATTTCCTGTCACCTGCATGGGCTTCTTTATCTTGTCGTTGGTGCCTCATCCAACTCAATTCCACCGACTCTTCTGTATCGGAACACTAAGAGCGCATTCATCTCGTCACCACTTCAAATTGTGTTCTTTGGCCATCCCGAGAAGAAGTAATTAGCGTTATTGCATCAGCATTGTGGATGGCGACATGCTTCTGCTACCTTATGGCCGCACGGTACATCGAGGGATTCTGATCATCCAGGCCTTGTTCGTTTTTCTGAAGGGTCTAATTTTATTGCTGCGTTAAATCAGACCTTCGAACCCTTATTGTGTCCTGTGGATAATAGTCACTTGCGTTATTGACCCGCATCCGTTGCAATTGTTGCCCTTTCAAGTGAAGAAGACCTACCAGAGCCAAGCTCGCCGTCATTCAACTCTCCCACTCGTCGATCAGTAACGATAAGCCCTGATCTGACAGCAGCCCAGAGTCAAGAATTGCTGAACTTATGGAACAGACTTTTTCTTTGAGGTTCATTCTGCTGTCCTTGGTATGAAAACTTCCACGGCTCACGGAATTTCAAACTGACGGTTCCGGAACTATTCATCGGCGTCAATAACCGCGTGTTACTGTTACCTGCAGAACAGAAGATAATTGAGGAAAACGTCCCAGACAGCATGATTCGATGCAATATCATACGTCATTCCTTGAGTCCATGGTCTTTGCCAGTTGTTTCGGTGCAAAAAAAGAAAACAGAACAGTACGTTTTTGCGTTGATTACAGGGCCACTGAAAAAAACTAACGCGCAAAGATGTTTACCCTCTCGCTAAAATTGACGATGCACTAGATTTGTTACATGGCAAACCGTATTTTTCCAGCCTTAATCTGCGATCATGCTACTGGCAATACCTGTGTTCGAATCTGACACAGAGAAGATAGAATTTACCACCCAAGATGGGCTATATGAATGTACCCTAATGCCTTCTCGACACTTTTGTAACGCACCCGCTATACCTTCGAACGTATGATCGATAGCGTACTACGTGTCCCTGAAGAAGAAAAACCTGCTTGTGCTGCCTCGACGACATCATAGTGTTTTCATCTACCTTTCGCAGCATCTGCAACGTATAGAGGAACTCCTAGGGTTGCCTTGTAAAAGCTTGTTTACAGCTGAAAAAAAAAACGCACCGTCGTATGCAAGGCGATCGAAGTTATAGGTCACTTAATCAGCAGAGACGGTATTGGACCGATTCCTGAAAAGCTTGCCGCAGTCCTCGAGTTTTCCCGTTCGTTGCGGCAAAGAGACCTTTGCAGTTTTTCTCAGCTTGCCATCCTACTTTCAGCGCTTCATACGCGACTACGTAAGGCTTGAATCTTCACTCCATCAAATGCTTGCAAGTAAACACGTCATTCGTCTGGTCCGAGGACTGTGAAAAGGCTTTCCTGGCGTTGAAGCAAGCCCTGACTTCCGACCCGGTACTATGTCACTTCAATCCAGGTGCACCCACCATTCTTCCCACTAACGCTAGTAGTTCAATGGTATCGGTGCCGTTCCACTGCAGCGTGATACAACGCACGCAAACATGTCACGCTTACCGCCATTCATGCTTTGACTGCTGCCGAAAAAAAATTGCACAATAACAGAACAAGAGTGCCACGCTGTGACTTTGGCGGTACAA
>WOVY01008182.1:0-27044 GCA_013436015.1 Rhipicephalus annulatus
CCTGGGGGAGTCACGAATTCTACGGCTTTCGTGATTTGCGACCTTGACCACAAGAAAAAGTGGTGAATCCACCTGAACTGCTGCGCACAAGGTGCGACTTCATATGCGATTTGTCGTACGGCTGCTTAGCGCCAGTAGCCGCACTCGACAGACGTTCAATAAGTTCCAACAGCATGGTGCGACAATTGGCGCCCCGCGCGCTCATTCAACTTGCTACATATTGCCACGCGGGAACCGCACCTGTCTGGCGGGTGCCCATCGCATATTTGTTGCTCAACACAGCGATAGCCCCGATTGCCCTGGTATTTGCAGATATTGTCGTTCCTGGTAGTGTAAAGACCTTTGGATAAACTGTTTGTGATGTGAAATAACTAATCACTGTATAAACCACGCTTGAAGAGTGCTATTTCTGAAAGGCAATGCCCATGCCCGAACCACATACGAGATATCGAACCTTGATGAAAAGCCATTTCGCAGGTAAGCAAACAGTGGCACCCACCGTCTCGGGGAACCGGCAAACTTCATTCCCACCTTCGCTTTTACATTGAGGCCAAGGAGAAAACAAGTTGCACGTGTAAATGCGTCGCTTGAATGCACAAGTTTTGTCACCTTGTGCGAAAATAAACGTCACAGCTTTGCTGCAGAGGCGAAGCGATGAACGCAATACTACGAACTGGAAGTCCACGGCAGATTGTAAATCAGGTTGAAACGTGCCCTGTGTTTCTCGTGCACAAATGGCGCACGAAAGATACTCACAGGTACAGATGAACACGAAAAAGCGTCTTAGTTGTTACTTCGCAGTGTCTGAAAAGTGTGCTCTTTTTGCAAGCGGAGACTGTGCAACGATTGAAATGACCTTTGTGCGCCCCGTAACTACAACAATATATTTCCGGTGAAAGCCCGAGGCCGGCTAAGACATATGATTCTCCTCACCGCGAGATAAGCGCACGTGTTAGGTCCACCCTGCTACCTCTCTACGGGGCAAAGTACGCGTGCGAGATGAGAGCACGCGCCACCACGTCGTGACAATGTGGCGACGCGCGATTACTGCGCCATCTTATGTGTATTGCTAGCAGTAAGTAGTAAATAGAAATAGGTTGCCCTTTGAACGCTGATGGAGGTGCTCCTTCGTGGTTCAGTGGCTAACAACTCGCACTCAAAATTCAGAGGTCGCACGTTCGATTGCGCGCGCCGGAGTTTTCTGAATTATTTTTCTTCCTTTCATTTTCATATATATAGATACGTACATATACAGTGAGTGAAGCCGACGTCGACGCCAGCGTAATATCGAGTTGAGAGTGTTCATGTAGTTGCTATCATAATAAAGAAGCACTCGACAATGAAGTCAAGAGGGAATGCCAGCAGCACTACAGTGAAATTTGTCCTTGGTGGGCATACACTCGCAGCCGTGATTGAATATTGGCTTTGGCTATGCTCGTCGCTCGTGTAGGCGTACCTTTGATGGCAATCTTATTCGTTTCTCCTGAAACCTTCGACATGGGTATGGCACGGAGAACGCTAGGAGAGTTCCCACAGTGGTACCGTGAGAAAGCTTGCATTTGCCAGGCCGATAGTGGAGTCTTGGCCCAAAAACAAACCCGGGGAGCCCATTGCCGGCAGCATCTACGTACCAATAATATGGCAGCCTTCCAAGCCACACTGAATTGTTAACGGGAACGCAAGTACCGGTGGCGGGCCGATCCTGCAAGCCACGCCACCTAGTTAGCTCACAATGTCGAATGCTTGCAGGAACACAGGGTTGCTGCGCCCATGTGAGGATTGCGGGAGCGCGTTTGCCAGGGCGTACGCCCACTTTTGGCGAGAGTTCCTTCAGCGGAACATGGGCTTCGGCATCGAAGTCTGTGACTGCCTGTCGTTAGAGAAGAGCTGATGTGATTAACGCTTTGCGCAACGCATTTACCGCTCATTTCACTCCCCCATGACCATGATCTTACAATGCGATACATGCGGCATGTGATATAATCACTTGCAAAACGTGTCTAACCTCATAATAAGCAAGAACATATGACATATGTAGAAGACTTTAATGCCAAGTTGGGTCAAACCCACTGGTAAACACTGAGACCACGTGTTGCATCTTTCGCTGGTAAGTGTTGGTATGGACTGCTTGGGTGGTGATTTTTACGTATTTCAAAAAACATTATGCATATGAGGAGTACAGATGATCGGAGCTTTGATAACCTCCCCCAAAAATGCCGGGACGTGAAAGTTTTGCGAAAGCTATCTCTGCGCCTTGTCTGGAAACAAAACCTCTAATAATTTCATAGCCTGCAGGATACAATAAAACAGATTGCAATGCACTACAATGAAACACAATACAGCAGAAGTGAACAAACTTTATTTCCAGAAGTACCAGAGCTTCGAAGCATACTATTGGCTGAAAGCTTTTGGCAAAAAGGCTAGATTGAGCCAATTCTAGGCTACAATATATGTGTGGTAGCTGTAACATAGGCATTCACACAAATGCACAAAACAACACCAAAACAGTACAAAAGTAATGACAGATATATATGCAACGGCTACAAGATATCATGTGTGATTAGCTCTTATGAATGAACACCGAAAAAGATACTTTGAAAAATGAGGAGTACGTTCATCCATCACATGTTCACAAATTGCATATGAATTGCATGAATGACCATTGAAAACGTGGTACTTATTTACAATGTGGTGTTTTGCATTGTAATAATTGTAGGATATAACCATTGGAACACCATAGAACTTACCACATGTCACTATTTCTGGTATTTGCAGAAGTGATTCAAGGTATCAATGACGCAGTAGATGTAAGAAAGCAATTAGATACAGTTTATGATAAAGAAAAATAGTGAAGCATGCGTGAAGTCATAAGATATTCCACTTCAATTTTTCTATTCTTTAGGAAAGCTGCGTGTTTCGCCTCCACAAAAGCCATAATATTGTTACGAGGTTGGTTGCTTCTGAGCAAGATGTATTTGCAGAGTAAAAACTACAGGCAAGAGACACAATGGCTGATTGGCCCAGTCGCGCGCCTGTCAGTCGCACCTCTTCCTTTTCTTCCTCTCCGTAGCAGGACCCCCGGGCGTTGGAGCGCCGTCTCGGCGAGAGTCCGGAGAAGTGCGACAGAAGTAGGGTTTCATGCGCGAAACATGGACAATGTCAACTAGTGACGAACTTGGTGACGTACTGGAGTGCAATGGCGCTATCTCGTAGGTTACGTCGCTAACTTGACGTAAGACTAGGTAGGGTCCGGCGTATCGGGACAAAAGTTTTTCGGAGAGACCTACACGGCGACACGGTGACCAGAGGAGCACGTGGTCACCTGGGGCAAACGTTATATTTCGATGCCGGTGGTCGTAGCGGGCTTTTTGCATATCTTGTGACCTGGTGAGGCGAGACTGGGCAACTTGACGAGCCATGTGAGCCCGATCAATGGCTTCGCGCGCGTACTCGGAAGCAGATGGCACGAGAGGCAAGGTGGTTTCAAATGGCAATATGGGGTCGCGACCATATAAAAGATAAAAAGGCGAGAATCCCGCAGTGTCATGTCGAGAGGAGTTATATGCGAAGGTCACATAGGCCAACGTGGTATCCCAGTCTCGATGATCATCGGAGACGTACATCGAAAGCATCTCTGTGAGCGTGCGGTTGAGACGTTCAGTTAGGCCATTAGTTTGTGGGTGGTAGGCGGTAGATAGCTTATGCGCTGTAGCACACGAGCGAAGGAGGTCATCGACAACTTTGGACAGGAAAGAGCGGCCGCGGTCCGTAAGCAGCTGTCGGGGTGCACCATGGTGTAAGATGACGTCATGAAGAAGAAAATCCGCGACGTCAGTGGCGCAACTGGTTGGCATGGCCTTTGTTATCGCGTAACGGGTCGCATAATCTGTGGCGACGGCAATCCATTTATTTCCGAGTGTCGTCGTCGGAAAAGGGCCAAGAAGGTCGAGTCCCACGCGATGAAATGGTTCAGAGGGGACTTCAATTGGGTGAAGATATCCAGCTGGCAGCAAAGAAGGTCTTTTCCGGCGCTGGCAGAGGTCGCAAGTGGCGACATATCGACGTACGCTGCGGTACAATCCAGGCCAGAAAAATCGACGTCGCACGCGGTCGTATGTGCGGGAAACGCCGAGGTGTCCCGCTGTTGGTGCGTCGTGAAGTTGTTGAAGTATGGCAGGCCGTAGATGACGAGGGATGACAAGCAGAAGCTCAGGGCCTTCAGTGGTGACGTTGCGGCGGTAGAGGATGCCGTCATGCAGCACGAACATACGGGATTCAGCGTCATGGCTGTCAGACTGGATGGCGTCGATGATAGTGCGCAATGACTCATCCCGTCGTTGTTCGATGCGCATATCGCTGACGTCTGTGAACGCCATTACTCTGCTCTCCAGGTCAGGCGCAACGGGATCAGAAGGATCTACCGGATATCGAGAAAGACAGTCTGCGTCCTTGTGCAAACGGCCAGACTTGTAGCTGACGCTAAACGAAAATTCCTGAAGCCTCAGAGCCCAGCGAGCCAGACGTCCAGTCGGGTCCTTCAGAGAAGTCAGCCAACAGAGGGCGTGGTGGTCCGTAACGACAGTGAAAATGCGACCATATAAATATGGCCGAAACTTGGCGACGGCCCAAACTAAAGCTAGACACTCTCTCTCGGTGATGGAATAATTCATCTCCTGGGGAGAAAGCAGGCGACTGGCGTAAGCTATCACGCACTGTCTACCGTGGTGCCGCTGAGCGAGAACTGCGCCGATACCGTGGCCACTGGCGTCGGTGCGAACCTCTGTGGCAGCAGAAGGATTAAAGTGGGCAAGTATGGGGGGCGTAGTTAGGTAGCCGATGAGAGCGGCGAACGCTTGAGCCTGCTCAGGGCCCCATGAGAATGTGGTATCCTTCTTCAGCAAATCTGTCAGTGGCCGGGCAACGTCGGCGAAGTTTTTCACAAAACGGCGAAAGTAGGAACATAAGCCGACGAAGCTACGGACATCGGATGTAGAACGGGGCACTGGAAAGCTACGGACGACGCGGATCTTTTCGGGATCTGGTTGGACACCATCGGCGTTTACAATATGGCCCAGAATGGCAATCTGACGGTGACTAAATTGACACTTCTTGGAATTGAGTTGTAGCCCAGCTGTTCTGAAGACTGCGAGAATTGCAGCGAGACGGGTCAGGTGGCTATCGAAAGTAGATGAAAAGACTATCACATCGTCTAGGTAACAAAGACAAGTAGACCACTTGTAACCACGCAGGAGAGAGTCCATCATTCGTTCGAATGTGGCAGGGGCGTTACATAGTCCAAAAGGCATGACCTTAAACTGGTATAAACCATCTGGTGTAATGAAGGCCGTCTTCTCGCGGTCCATTTCATCGACAGAAATCTGCCAGTAGCCGGACCGAAGATCTATAGACGAGAAGTATGTAGCCCCGTGTAGGCAGTCCAACGCGTCATCGATGCGTGGTAGCGGGTACACGTCTTTTCGTGTGATCTTGTTTAGGTGGCGATAGTCAACGCAGAAGCGCCAGGTACCATCTTTTTTCTTCACAAGGACGACAGGGGAGGCCCAAGGACTACTTGATGGTTCTATGACACCTTTGTTGAGCATTTTGTCCACTTCTGCTTGGATAACTCTACGCTCAGTGGGGGAGACACGATAGGGGCGTCGGCGAATAGGACTGGCGTCACCAGTATTTATACGGTGCTGAACAGTGGATGTTTGCCCTAGAGGTCTGTCGTCGAAAGAAAAAATGTCGGTATATGACGCGAGAAGGCGATGGATGTCATTGGCTTGCGCAGGATTGAGGTCGGGTGCAATCATCTTCGAGAAACGATCTGGCCGAGAACAGGTGCTGTTCGCTACAGGAGACTGAAGTAAATCAATCTCGGTGGTGAGCGCTGCTATTTCGAATTCGTCAGCATTAGATACGCTGGCCAAGAACATGCCACGAGGAAGCACTTGAGGGCACAAGCTGAAATTGAGAAGTGGAAGCGAGGTACAATTGTCAGTAACAGTCACAAGCGTATGGGGAATGGCAATGTTGCGGCTCAAGAGGACGTCGGCGAGAGGAAGGAGGACATATTGACCATCGGGAACTTGGGGCTGTGCGGTCAAAACGACGAAGGTGGCTGCCTGAGCTGACAGCCGCACATCCTGAAGAGAGCACAGGCGCGGCGGGGCAGTGTGGGGTTCAGCGACTATCTGAGGCAACTCTAGCTGAAGAACGCCTGTAGCACAATCGATCAGAGCAGAATGATTCGACAAGAAGTCCAGGCCTAGGATAATGTCATAAGGGCAGTGGTCAATCACGGCTAAAATGACAGAAGTAGTGTGGTCCTTTATACGTAAGCGGGCAGTGCACAGACCGAGAACCATCGGCGTGCCGCCATCGGCCACACGGAGCATTTGTGCAGCCGCTGGTGTCAGAACTTTCTTTAAACGTGTGCGTAGGCTTGAACTCATGACCGAAATGCTTGCGCCGGTGTCGACAAGTGCTTGTACAGGTTCGCCGTCTACTTTAACGTCTATTACACTTCGTCTGGTGGGAACGGAAAGAGGATTTGCTGCGGAAGTCGTCAATGCAGCACCACCTCCGGGGGCTGCATTTCTCAGTTTTCCGAGACAACGCGGCCGGAAGCCACGGGGGACGAGAAGCGCCGTGGCTGCGGCGAACGGGACGATGGACGACGTGTTTGCGGCGATCGAGACTGGTGCCCACGTGGTGAAGGCGAGCGGCTGTACCAAGTGTTCCGAGAATGGTCAATAGCATTGGGCTCTTCGGCAGGTGGAAAGGTGCGGGCGGTATCGTCGAAACGGGTCATATTGGTCGTTGCGCGATGTGCCGAGGACCATGTGTTGCGGCAGTAACGGGCAATATGTCCAACGCGGTGGCAGTTGAAACATATAGGGCGGTCATCTGCAGTTCGCCACTCAGCCGGGTTGCGAGTACGTGGAGAAGACCGTCGGTCGGAGAAGGGCATCACGAAAGGGCGTTCGCTGACTCTAGGCGCGGTGACATGGCACACGGAATGCACTCCGATGTTTTCAAGCTCCTGGCGCACGATGGCTTGAACAAGCGGAACAGTAACAGGAGTGGCATCGGTACTGCGCGAATAGAACGCCGAGGGCGCCATAGCTTCCAGTTCACGACGAACAATGCGTGTAAGGTCTCCCGGCGGCGATGCACGTTGTGGTGTTGACTGGTCCTCGCAAGTAGATGTTGCAGCGGTGTTTGGGAGTCGAGCGAATGTTTGTAGAATGCGGCGACTTTTCACTTGCTCGAACTGACGACACTCTTTGATGATCGCGTCTACGGTGGAACAGCCCTTGCACATCAGGAGATTGAACGCGTCGTCGGCAATCCCTTTCAGAACATGTCCCACCTTGTCACCTTCTGTCATGTCGCTTTCGGCCTTTCGGCAGAGGGCCAGCACGTCTTGAATGTAAGCGAGGTATGACTCCGTAGGGGATTGGGCACGGCAGGCCAATTCCTTTTTGGCGGCGATCTTCCGACTGGCGGTTTTGCCAAACACCTCTCGCATCTTTGCTTTGCATTGGTCCCAGCTTGTGAGTTCTTCTTCATTGTTCTCATACCACACCTTGGCCGTGCCTCTCAAATAGAACAGCACATTAGCCAACTGAAGTGTGGGATCCCATCTGTTCGGCACACTCACTCGTTCAAACATGGCCAGCCAATCATCAACGTCGACGCCATCGGTTCCGCAGAATGTACCGGGATCCTTGAGAGGCGTGAAAACGTACGGTTGCGACGCCATGTTCGTCGGAGACGCTGACGTTGACGCGGAGGGCTGAGCATTGGCCATGGCTGGAAGGGCGATGCGACGTCCGCTGCGGAGCTCCGTTGCCTGATGGTTACCCAGCACCTCTCACCAATATGTTACGAGGTTGGTTGCTTCTGAGCAAGATGTATTTGCAGAGTAAAAACTACAGGCAAGAGACACAATGGCTGATTGGCCCAGTCGCGCGCCTGTCAGTCGCACCTCTTCCTTTTCTTCCTCTCCGTAGCAATATCAATGAGCCAAAAGACCTTCCTTTGAAACCTGTAGCAGTAGCGGCTGGCCTATATAATGCCCCCATACAACGACCAAGCGATGAGAAATTCGCATTTCAAACAGAGCAAACGTTCGGTTATCTTTAGGGGTGGGGGGCGCCCATTCTGCTTCCTAAACCTACATTAACTAGACGTAAACATAAAGCACTTCTCACCGAGTACGCAAGCATTATGAGCACCTCTGCTTAGGAGTACAAACATGTTTAAGACTTTCTTTCCGTCATACTATAACTAAAGGACATTGTATATTTCAATCGACGTCGTGGTCCGCAATAATATTGACTTGTATTATAGTGTTTTGTGAAAAGTATTGATTTCATTTCTGTATTATCATAATTTTGTTCTATTTAACGTTTTTTCAAACGTGCCTGTTGTTGTACCATTTTTATTGACCTCCTTGCTTGTACTAAGTGTCCACAATATTCAATAAATAAACCAAAATAATATTTCGATAAAACATTTGGTTTGGTTATTTTTAAGGTAATTGTGTCTACCGTTTCCTGTGCGCACCAAATTTAACAAGAGTATCTCTTAACGTATGCGTCTGTAAATTTCATCACTTCTTTCAGTTCTAGAGAAAATGCAGATATCTCTCCTCTAAGACGTTAGCATATGTTTATTTCACAACAGCTTTTCGGGTTCACCTTTGCAGAGTGGGGAGAAAGGCAGCCCGACAACGAGGTCAACAAGCCAGAAAGAAACACCGAGCAGCTCGCAGTATACACCTACTAGCAATGCACTCTTCGGAGCTGACTTCCTGCTGACTTTGCCTTCATCCAAGCATGATGGCGCGGGAACCCGTCCTGACTCTCGCAAAAGAGACAGCAGGAGCGACAAGAAAAGTCCTAGCGGTGGTTCTTCCGTAAGCAGAAGAGCCCGTTCTCCTAGGATAAAACCCACGCCACCGCAATCGCTTGGCCGCAAGTCAATGAAGGTAGGTGCACTGGAATAACTCCATGTAATCATGAACATAGGAAACCTACAGGTATTTGCCATAGTGATAAATAAAACAATTTACGAATTGTATAGCAGAGTTTTTTCTTGCTGCAAGGCAATGAAAATGCAGTATGAATATCTAGAATTATGTTTTATTTGAGAAACAATAAGCTCATGTCCTATACGTATTATGCAGCAAAGAACAATCAATGCTGCAGGAGTAACCTCTGTAGTATCCTTATAAAACTTTCGAGGAACATGTCCAACAAGTACACCTTTGTGGTTGCAACTGCACCCTAAATAATTATTTTTTTAGAGAAGAGGAACTCAATAGGGCGAAAAAATCTGAGGAGAGACCCTATACATCTAAGAAGCACATGTAAAAGGGTGGCGGAATTCAGGTGCTTTTGCAGAGGCTTCTGGGATTCCTAGGTCACGCCATTGTCTCCTCTCGTCAGCATCACCAACCATGGGACAGCGTTGTTGAGAATCCACTGCATATTTACTGATGAGCTGAGCCGTTCAGTGCGCACGTGCGTGTTTTCATATACTGCGAAAGGAATCCTTCGTTCATGAAAAAGCCTGGAAAGAATGCCTTTCCAGATGTATTTCCATACCAATGGAAAAAAGACACTGCAGAAATAGGAAAGACACTGTAACTGCGACGGAACATTCTTTTATGCTCACAAACAATTTATTATTGAAGTACAAAAGCTATTGTTTTTCATGTACATTCTGCCGTTAATTACTCACACGAAGACCATTTTGTTACGCGACGTTTTGTAAATAAAGTACGGAAAATATTGCTTACCTTATACCAAGCTGCCGTTCACTACTCACACAGAAAGCGTTTTGTTAGGAAGTGTGTCATCATCCTTATTCTGTAAAGCCTCTATAAATTTATTTGAATTTGAGCAAAAACATAACCTTGCATAAGTTTCGATAATGGGATATTTTAACATGTAAAAAAAGAAATATCGTTGAAGTAATGACCTTTCAGGATGATATTATATTTTCCGCATAACTACGTTTTCATTACAGAGAACTCTAAATTGAGACACTGCAGTAGATGCCTCATAGTGACATCCGAACGCCATGTTTTATATTCACAACAGTTTCATACTAGACGAACGGACAACATATGTTCATGCACTGCACGCATTAATATTAACTTGCAGGATACTGTGCAGCTTACACATGCATTGAACAATTTCAAGATGACTTGTTAACTTTTACGTAATTGATTCTTTTACGCAACTGCATTGATGTGTAATGTCTTAGGAATAAGAAGAAAAAACTATTCTGGGAAGAAATTTTTCAAACAATGCAAGCGATATCACTCTAAAGTGCATGTGTTTGTGAACATAGGTGTTATGTCTTTGTTTATTGGCTTTGAAAGCATAGCTGAGAAAGAAAGCAAATGTTTAAAACTAGTGCATAGTTTTTAAAATTTATCACACATTTATCACAAACTGTATTACAATCAATTGTTGTAGCACATTCAATAGGCATGTCAGAGCTGTACTCTTAAGTTAGAACATCACTGAACGCAGCACGTTTGGCTGCAGGCTGTACAGTCACAAAAATCGACAAGCGTTGAGAAAAAAAATTATTTGCCTACAGGATAACTTAAATGATTGGTAGTATTTGTTCCTGCCACTCTTTATCTTCAAATATGTTGAATTGTGGTACCTTTTAATTATGGGTAACGTTTTAACCACCAACATACTTGGCATTGCAACACATATAGAGAAGCTGCGCTTGAGCAGCTTTAGTTGCAGTGCCACAGAATGACTGCTGTTGAAATTGTATGCTATATACGGGCTGACAAGTCAGCCGTAATTGTCAGGAACAAGAATTATGAACTTTTCTTTGCTGTTAACATGTATATACACCACTGTTGTGAACCACGTTTTTGGAAAATACGCCATGCCAATGCCAGAACTCTACCCTACTTTACGTTGTGCACATTTGTTAATATAATCACAATTTAATCCTACGCCTAAACATAGGGCAGCTTAGCAGTACAAAAAAGGTACAGATTGCACTTCACTGTAAGACGTGCAAGTGTTTAGTGTGCAATGAAGTGGTACTTATTTTTAAAACTTGTATAAATAAAAATTCAGCGAGCATAAACGCATAGAATACAGAAAATGGGAAGGGAAAGCGTTTCAATATTTGCATGGAGAGTGGACGGATGCACTGATTGTAGAATGAACTAGGAGACACATCAGCGAGTATACAGCTGGCTGTGTAAGCACTGTAGAGACACAAAGCATTAAGCGAAACGTAAAGGAGACAGAAGAGGTGTATAGGGTCGCAGTGATGAAACAAAAAGCAAGGTCTGGTTACCTCCGAAAGGGTAGACGAAATGAGTGAGAGTGAAGCTTTTAATATTTTAAAGAGATGTCTTTTGCTGTTTAATGCGAGGTTGCGGGCCTTAGTAGGAATAGTTATAAGCCAAAATTCAGTGAATAAATCTCCCTTCGTGCGTGTTAGGGCTTTAGCCTGCATGAACGTTCGAGTTTTACGGAAACATCAAAAATAAACATGGCCCACAATCAAAACGAGTGAAAGACGACTGGGGAATGGGTGGCAGATAAGAATGAACAAAAGCAGAAAAAGTAACGTAAATCTGTGCTGAGGCTGAGAAAGAAGGGCTATAAACTTATAAGGCTCTTTTTAAAAATACAATCTGACTTTACCCGGACAACTTGATGGCTCCAGTTGTATTATTTAGCGCACAAAGAGACATGGACAAAAAGAAGGGATGTGGTCACAGTGTAGATACTAACAGCAATAGATAGTGCGTCCACCTGACGATTGATAACTGCAACTGTTTTGCACGTGACATTTATGTGAAAATTTTTCAACAACAATAGTATTATTATTGGTACCAAGGCGGGACATGTCTCGGGGTATTCGAAAAGCAGGGAGCATAAACAGCTCAATGACAGGCTAAAATGCACCATGTACAGAAAATGCCATTCTTGAGTACTCAAAACATTGAGAGTCTACGATGTAAGCAATGTCAAAATAATCAATTTGTTCTACTTCAGTGATCAGCTTAGTGATTTCGCATCGGTTCCGGCTCAGGACCCCAGTTCCTTAAAATTTTGGTTTGCGTGCACAACTCTTACAGTGTTGCGCCAGAAAGTCATCTGGTGCCATTTACGTACTCTGTTACAATTCTGGCTGAGGAGGTTGTCTAGACACTGGCTAGTCGGCCCAATCTAAATATAGCCACAGGACAGAGCAATGCAGCGAAGAACACGTCTGACACTGAGCAAGACATTCTTTTTTTGATTTTATGAACATTTGCACCAAGCTTCTCTAACAATATAAGTTTTTTTGCAAATTTCAATTTTAGGACTGAAAGAACCACTATTGTTCATTCTGGCGGCTAAGTTTTTTAGGTTGTGAAAGCACTTCATGAATATATAAAATGCCTATCTAATCTCAAATTTAAAGGGTGGGTGACCATCTGTTCTGGCTGCACAACGCACATTTTCACTGCCTAAGCAAACTTACTGCTACAGAGTCAATATTCAGCTGGATACCCTGTACATCGATGGCATCAGTGTTGAAGAGTTTGCTGAAGTGGTCTTTATGTTATGCACCATGTGGCTAGCACCAATGCTCACCCCACCCTTGAAAATCCAAATGAGGGACGTGTTCTGTATATTCATCGGTTATCACAGAACATAATGAAGGGAGAGAAGGCAGCCCCAGTGAGCACGCGTGATGACTTTCCAGCTTTTTTATAACTTCATATTGCGCAAAAAAACTAACCCTAATGAGAGAGCTCGTTCAGAATTTCCAAAAAGAGACCAAAAAGAGCAGTTTTGTCGGTGTGACACGTGTATGTGAAAAGAATCTCTTTCCTG
The DNA here is from genome assembly GCA_013436015.1 of Rhipicephalus annulatus. NCBI lineage: Eukaryota > Metazoa > Arthropoda > Arachnida > Ixodida > Ixodidae > Rhipicephalus > Rhipicephalus annulatus. The sequence goes on from WOVY01008182.1 coordinate 12,891, forward strand.
TGGGTGAGTTTAGGTCAAACAGACGAGCTACTGCAAACTATCTGGTTAATTGAGCATTTAACAAAATAACAAAGATGGCAAAAGATGGATTCCTGGCACAACACTGTCAGAGTTGCGCATGCCAACATAATGTTTGTGAAACAGTTGTTTTGACCAGTCCGATATCAGTCGCTGAATCGTTGATAGAGAACAAGGTAATGATTTTGGGAATGCAATTGATAATAGGCCGGCACCTTTTTTGAGTACAAAAAATTTCATTTTCGGCGCATGGCATGGTAAACACTGCATTTGTGTTACTTTCCACCCTTTTTACGTATCTTTTAAGGCTGGTGCCACCTCTGAATCATGTTTTTAAGTGTTCGTGTGACTATCGTGTTTAAAATACATAATTAGTCAGCAAGTGAATGAACTGAGTGATGATTGATTTGATTGATATGTGAAGTTTAATGTACCAAATTCACAATATGATTATGAGAGACGCCGTAGTGGAGGACCCCGGAAATTTCGTCCACCTTCGATAGTTTAACGTGCAGCCTAATTTGAGCACATGGGGTCAGCATTTTCGCCTCCATAGAAAATGCAGCCGCTTCAGCCAGAATTCGACCCCGCAGGGGAAGGAACATAACTTTTGTTTGTAGTAGTGCTCGTGTGCGTACATATGTTTCCCGTGTCTGTGATCTTTTATATGTAGAGTATGACTAACCAGCAAGCTCGCATTGCCACCCGCCGAAAGGTCACGCCATAACGTAATAATGAGATTGATGGTTTAGGCAACCACAAAAATGGAAAAACAGTAATCGTCATCATAAAAGAAATGTTGCGTTTTGTGAAGCACAGATAACCACATGCCCGTAAAGAAATGCTCTATTATCCACCTATCTATTCATTAAAAAAAACAAGCGCTGTGACTTGTACAATTAGGTAACATCTCTAAAAGACAAAAACCACTTTTTTTCTTCATCTTCGCACTGTGTTCTATTGATCACCCCATTCCTGAAAGACGCCGTATCAGCTAATGTCCTACGGATATGTCATGAATTTGGAGAGTTCAAGTTTCAGTTAAAGAAGTATGTTTTCGGATGTGCTATTAAGGAATGTCACCTTAGAGGATGTCGCAATTGTTTCCTCAATATTCGCTGATTGATGACGATCAAGAGGAAAAAATCATCATATGCTCGATAGGAAAATCAATTACCACCATACTGCACCACGCTGCTTGAAAACTGGTAAAGCATCCTAAACGTAGAGTAGTTACCCAGTGTTTGGCAATTTTGATAGATGCACATGCTTACAAAATTGTGCACATATTCTTAGCTTGTTTCATACGAAACTACCTATGTCGGACACTGTGAATAGCAGCCATGCCTAATGCAATAATGAATTATGCACTCACAGGATCAAACATCATTCCCTTAGGGCTTGAGCCAGCTTCGTGACCTTACAATGCACTCGTGTTCCAGAGTTTTCACCCCCTTTTAATTTCTTACCGTCCATCGTGTTGATGTTGAAAACTTGTATATAGAATCAAACATACAATCCAAGTCAATTCATATTTTGAAAGGTGTTCAACCAACCCAAATTTTGCTCAGAGTGTAGGAAGCACACTAAATGCTGCTTAACATCACAATAAAAAACAAATCTGTTTATGGACTCTGCACCAAATATGCTTGAGGTGGAGTTCATTCACAACGTCCAGAGTATCACAACAATGATTTAGCGAGACAGTTTACGCATCAGGTTTGACCTGCTGAGGTTATTGAACATGCACTACTGCTTTACAATGTTAGCAATTTCACTTTTACATGAAACTATGACCACGACAGCGGCTATAGAACCTCCTACCTTGAACCTTGCAGTGCATTATCAGCGGTTGGGTTATACCATGTTTGGCAAAGCACGCAAAAACTGCAAACAACAAGTGCCATTAAAGGCACTAACAGACACTATAGATACTAAACTTTGAAAATACTGTACGGGGTTACTCCTTACATATACGTCTCTAATGAGCAGCATATATATTCTGCTTTTGTACTTTTTAACTTTTGATATGTGTGGCGTCTAAAAGGATATATTTAAACAAAAATGGCACCTTTCATACCACTTTGTTCGATGCCACACTGCCTCTGCGCAAAGCAACGGACCCGAGCTAACAGGAAGTTTCGACTCCCTCCCACGCCCAGCCGTGCGCGGCTTTGCCTTGTCTGGAAAAAGGGGATCCGGGGGGTTGAGCTGACGCTATGTGATTGGACCTTTAAGGCCTGCCGGCAGAGGCAACACACCCCTTGGCCCCGGCTTCACGTAGACGGCATCCGTGGCCTGACCCACTCAGGGGAAATCGGCAGTCGCCTTTTCCTATCTCTCTCTCTACCAGCATCTTCGTCTTTCTCTCTCACTTTACATCTTTCCTGTCTTCTCCTCTCTACTAGTCACTTCTCATTTTCCTGACAACAAGGGTTGACCGTGTGTGGACATCCAACCATGGTATACCATATTAGGTTGTGGGATAACATAACTTTAATGTTTCCGCACTGAAGGTTCTACAACGACTACCCCTGAATTGGGGCACACACACACTGTTTACTTGCTTATTTCGGGGGAGTGTTCTTATCGCGGGCGCCCATGTTTGGAGGCATCGCCGCGATGAGCAGGCGCAGAAGCGGCGCCGACCCGTTTCGCCAACCGCCCCCCCCCCACGCAGATAGGAGCCGTCAGGGTGGCAGAGGTTTGGGGACCCGCACCTGGCGTCCAAGGCGGGTGGTGTAGGTGCGAGCCCAGGCGTTGCGGGCTGTTGTCGGCGAATTACGAGAGGCGTGCGGGGGTTGGTAGGCTCCTGGGAAAGGATGTATGATGGCTTTACGCGGTCGATGGAAACGCGTACATCCTTTCCATAGCTTTGGAGGGTCAATGTTGGTCGTCGCGACAGATGATTTTGTAAGGTCCGGAGTAAGGCGGCTGGAAAGGTTCGCGTACGGTGTCGTCGCGGAGGAAGGCATGCGAGCATGTTGCCAGGTCCTTAAACACGAACAGGGTCGGCTTGGTGTGGCGAGCCGCTGGTGAGGGGCGCAGTGCGCCCATTGTGCGACGGAGTCGAGGGACGAAGTCTGCAGGGTCCGAGTTGGTTACATAAGAGGTTGGAGTGGAGAGGAGTTCTCCAGGTAGGCGAAGCAGCTCCCCGTAGACGAGTTCCGCAGGTGTGGCTTGAATGTCTGGCTTGATAGTTGCGCGCAGACCGAGAGCGACGGTGGGGAGAGCTTCGAGCCACGTTGAGTGAGGGTGGAACATGATGGCTGCCTTGGAACTACCGATGAAATTGTTCAATCATCCCGTTGGCGCAAGGGTGGTAGCTAGTTGTCCGTGAACGCTCGAACCCGGTGGAGAGCCCGAGGAGCCTGAAGAGTTGAGATTCGAATTGCCTTCCTTGATCGGTGGTGACTCGACGAGGAGTGTCGAAGGGTGAAACCCAGCCGGAGAAGAAGGCTGATGCGATGTCCTCTGCGGTGATCCTTTCGAACGGCCACACCTCGGGCCAATGAGTTTAACAATCGATGGTGGTGAGGCAATAGCGGTGAGAGCCGGCTGGTGGGAGGGGGCCAATGATGTCGATATGGACGTGCTGTAACCATATCGTCGGGAGGGGGAATTCTCCAAGTGGCGACGTGACGTGCCGGGTGATTTTGGCGCGCTGGCATTGAATGCATGTGCGTGCCCAGGTGCGGCAGTACCGTTGTATTGTGGCCACGCGTACCGGTCAGTTACGAGGCGGTGTAGAAGCTCGGATGCCGGAATGACTGAGGTTGTGTAACTAGTTGAAGGGGCTTCGGCGATGCAAGGAGGGACGTATGGTCTTACTCGTCCTGTCTATATGTCACAGTAGAGAGCGTCCGTTGACCCAGGAATGGTAAATTTTTGAAGTTGAAGGGAAGAGCCATTCTCGAGGATCTGCTGGAGTTCGGTGTCCGTTTTCTCAGCTTCGGTGAGGGCGTCGGTCGTAACGGTTGGTAGCTCGACAGCCGAGACGTGAGAGAGTGCGTCGGCGACCACGTTTTCCTTTCCGCTGATGTGGCGGATATCTGTGGTGAATTGAGCGATGAAGGACAGCTGGTTCTGCTGGACCGGTGGAAGTTTTTCGCGGCATTGGGAGATGGCGTAATTGATAGGTTTATGGTCGGTGTATATGGTGCAGTGCTTTGCCTCGAGGATGTCGCGAAAGTGTTGGACTGCTTCAAAGATGGCAAGGAGCTCTCTGTAGTAGGCTGGCCAGGTCGTCTCCGCAGGGGCCGAGGTTGCATCGCCGATGCAGCCGGAAGGCTGGGGCCGCTTCGGGGAAGAGAGTTTCTTCGAGGAGAACGCCAAGGCGCGCCAGTTGCTTCCCACCCGCTGCATGAGAGAGGCTCCGACGGCGGTGCTAGAGGCGTCTGTGAAAAGATCCAGGGGTGCCTCTGGCTTGGGATGGGAGAGCAGCGTAGCGTTGCAGAGGGAAGTTTTGCAGTCTTCAAAACGCTTGCGTTAGGGCTGGGGTCCAAGTGACAGGATGGTTGCCGCGTTAGCCGGCCAACGCATCATGGAGAGGGGCCTGATATGTGCCCGCTATAGGCACGAAGCGCCTGTAAAAGTTGAACATGCCCAGGAAACAGCGGAGGTCCTTCGCTGTGGCAGGCAACGCGTGATTTTGCAGGGCCAGGATGCGGTCAGACAAGAGTCTAGTTCCTTCTGAAGAGATTTCATGGCCAAGAAACATGATGACGCGGGCGCCGAGCATGCTCTTCTGAACGTTTATGAGTAAGCCGTGTTCGTCGAGACGTTGGAACAGTTGACGAAGGTGTTGGCGATGTTCTGTTTTGTTGCGGGAGAAGATCAAGATGTCGTCTAGGTAGACGAAAGAAAAGTCCAGGCCGCGTACGACGTCGTCAATGAAGCGTTGAAAGGTTTGTCCATGTTGCGGAGACCAAAACTCATGAAAGGAAATTCGAATAGTCCGAAAGGCGTGATAATTGTGGTCTTTGAGACGTCACCCCGGGTTTACAACAATTTGTGTGTAGGCCTTGACGAGGTCCACTACTGAGAAGATAGTGCTGCCGTCTAAGGGGTGTGCAAAGTCATGTATATGATGAACGTGGGACCTGTCGGGGACGGTGTGAACGTTGAGGGGCGCGATAATCTGCCGTTGAAGTTTCCCTGACGTCCAGCTGAACAAGATGGTTGACACTTCCGGGCTTTGTCCCCGAAGCGGCAATGGTAGTAGCAGGGGCCGTTATCATTTCCGTGCAATGAAGCGGCGTGGTTGTCTTGGCTTTGGGAGCGTTTTTGTGAACGCAGCTTCGGGCTTTGATCCAGGCGCCTTTGAGTTGAGTCCAGCGGAAGGGTGATTTCGTCGACACGGCGCGCGAGCTCGCTGCTGGACTGTCGGGTGTCAACGCGTTGACGGGGAGAGCCGATGCTGGCAACAAAATCCCGACGACTTGATCAGCGATGTGAGAAAGCTGGTCCAGCGGCAGATTTGGCTGCACCTGGAGGATGGCCTGCGCATGTGAGGGTAGACGCTGAAGCCAGATGATACGGAGGAGCGAGTCGTCCACCGGGGTGTTGACCAAGAAGTCACGCATGTAACGCAGGAGCCGCGATGACTTGCGGTCAGCGAGTTTTTCGTGCTGGAGTAGGTGACGCATCTTCCCGTATTGTGAAGGTGAAAGCCGGCGGATCAGTTCTTTCTTCAGGTGTAGGTAACGGTCATCAGCCGGGGGATTCACAAGTATATCGCGAACCTCAGCCGCATAGCGAGAGTCTAGATGGGCGTGGACGTAGTCATAGCGCGTCCGGTCCTGGGTGATGCGTGCCGTGGAAAACTGCGCCTCGACTTGAGCGAACCACACGTCAGGCGCCTCTGCCCAAAACGGCGGAAGTTTGACGGCGACGCGACAAACGTCCGTGTTGGGGGCGGCCGCAGAAATGGAGGCGCCCGAGGTGGCAGGGACCGTTGGAGCGAAGTTTTGGGGGGCGTGACCCAAGTGGGGTGGTGCACGGTCGTCGGACGAGAGTGATTCATTTTCATTGCGCTGCTGCTGTTTCCGGAGCTGCTGCTCTTGGTTCTGGATCACTTGCTGCTAGGCCTGCAGTTGTTGTTGCAGTTGTACTTGTTGTTGAAGGGCAGCAAGGGTTTCCTCGTCGGCCATGATGGTGCGGTACGTTCGTTTTCCGGGTCACCAGATGTGGGATAACATAACTTTAATGTTTCCGCACTGAAGGTTCTACAATGACTGCCCCTGAATCGGGGCACACACACAGTTTTCTTGCTTATTTCGGGTGAGAGTGTTCTTATCGCGTCTACTTCTACATTCTTCAGCATCGGCAGGCTTAATTCTTGTGATATATTTGACATTATGAACAATTTTTGACTTAGGTTGTAGGGAACTACCCTTATAAAGCAAGAACAGTGGCCACCAAGAGCCGATACTCGAAAAGTCTGCAGCGATACTTCGGTCGTAGATAAGTTGTCTGGATAACCTTGAGTGACAGCATGCAAGTTTGGGCTTGGGGTGTTCATTTGGTTTCTTCATTCTCGCATTGTTGTGGTCACAAACAGCTGTTGTGCTCTTCCCTTTACAATTAGCGCATCATATGTCGCATCGGGAACTGTTCAAGCGGCGACGTGATAATGTGCACTTCAAACATCTACCCAATCTGATTTCTTTGTTCTCGCATAGTTAGGGTCACAAACAGCTGTTGTGCTCTTCCCTTTACAATTAGCGACTCATATGTTTGCATCGGGAATCGTTCGAGTGACGACCTGATAATGTGCACTTGAAACATCTACCCGATTTTTCCAGACGGCTCTTCTTCTCATGCAGACTTAAAGTAGAAGTGCACGCCTCCAGAGCAAGGGCCATTGAAAGGCAGAAAAAACAAGTACCTGTCGTTTAAGAGTTGCTGTGCAAAACCGAGTGGTAGGCATCGCACTGCCTCTCCTGTGACGCCTTGCTTAGGTGTGTCGCCAACACAAGACTCGTTTTTCTTACTTTTCTCACGGGTTTCATCATCATCATCATCATCATCATTTATTGGACCCTTATGGGCCCCTTAGGGGTAATACATAAGGGGGGGGGACATTTTTCTATATATAGGACAAAGAAAAAAATATAAAGTTGTACAAACACACGAGCAATACTTTTTGCAGGATCTGAGAACTGACGCACAGAAAATATACTTATACAAGTACAAAAACATGCGCGCACAAAATTTACACATACAAGAGCGCAAAATACAGTGACAGTGGAAGAGTTTTAATGGGCTTCCAAGTTTAAGTGAGCTGTTAGTAGCTGTTTGAATGCGCACGAGTCACGCTCTGAGACGATGGCTTCCGGTAAGTTATTCCATTCCTCGATGGTGACAGGAAGAAATGACTTATTGAATGCAACGGTCGTACCAAAAAGACGTTGGAGGCTTCTGGAATTAAATCGCCGGCGAGAATAGCGGGCGGGAGAAGGCAAGAGAGAACCATGCAAGTGAGGAAAATAATAGTATAATTTGTGAAATAAACAAAGTCGAGAAAGTGTACGTCTGGCAGCTAGATTCTGCAAGTCTAAAGACTCCTTCATAAAAGTGATGCTTGATGAGTGATCGTAGTAGGACATAATGAACCGGGCAGCCCTTTTCTGAACGGATTCCAACTGGTTAATCAGATAGGTTTGGTGAGGGCTCCAAATGAACGACGCGTATTTGAGCTTCGTACGAACGAAGGTTACGTACGGAATTTCACGGACTGTAGGAGGTGAAAGGCATAACGTTCTTCGGATGTAACCAAGCTTCTTTGATGTGTCAGCAACTAAGTGTGTGATGTGATCCGACCACGTGAGAGTGTTAGAAATAAGCACGCCAAGGTATCGTTAGCTATCAACATACGCCAAGGTCGTTGAGTTTAAATTGTAGACGTGTTCCGAGTTGGACTGTTTGCGAGATACGCGCATGACTTTGCATTTGAAAATATTGGTCGGCATCATCCAGAGTGAACACCAGTTTTCAATTAAGGATAGGTCATTTTGTAGAATTTCGTGGTCGTCAGGGGTGGTTATTCGGCAATAAAGGACGCAATCGTCCGCAAATAATCGAATGGATGATGAAATTCCTGATGGTAGATCGTTCACATATATGAGGAAGAGTAAGGGGCCGAGTAATGACCCCTGAGGGACACCGGAGGTAACGGGAGCAGCAGTGAAGTGAAGACCGGCAATGTCAGTGAACTGAGATCGGTGTGATAGGAAGCATCGGATCCATGATAGGGCTAAAGGGTCCAAGTTCAGACAGCAGAGTTTGTTTATTAGTCGTTGATGAGCGACACGATCGACGGCTTTGGAGAAGTCTCTATATATGACGTCAGTTTGAAATAGAGAATCTAAATTTAGGTGGAGGTCGGCAGTTAATTCATAGAGCTGAGTTTCGCAGGACAAACCAGGTCTGAAGCCATGCTGATTTTTAAAGAAAAACCCGTTGTTATTGAGGTGGTGGGCAACGTGCGAATAAATGATGTGCTCGAGGCGATTGCAGGCGATGCATGTCAGCGAAATCGAACAATAATTAGACGGGTTAGAACGGTCACCTGATTTGAATACTGGGGTTACCTTGGCTACCCTCCAGTCGGCAGGTATAATACCTTCGGAGAGGTACTGAGGGAATATGATTTGCAGAATGTGGCTAGAAATAGCTCCAGTGGATTTTAGTAGCTTTGCCGGTATGTTATCAGGACCAGGGGCACTCGATGTTTTTAGTTGGTTTATAATTTTTAGGATACCTTCAGCATTTATGGTGATGGATGGCACCTGGGGAAAGTTATACCTGGAGGCAAAGGGGATATTGCCCGACAGCTCATTAGTAAAGACTGAGGAAAAGTAAGAATTCATGAAGTCAGAGCGCTGCTGAGCTGGAACCCGTGAGCCATCAGGATGCACAGTTAAATGTTATGCGCTAACTTGCTGGGGTTGATAATGTTTCAAAATTTTTTAGGTTTGTCGCGGATGATTTTTAGGAGATCTTCATGGTAATACTTCTTTTTAGCCTTTTTCATCGCGCTAGAATATTCCCGAAGGTAACTGATATTTGTCCCATTTCGGTGGAGAAATGCTACGTTTTGCCTCGCAGAAAAGGCGTTTCTTCTTTTTGTGAGAGTTTTTTCATTGAAGTTGTATACCAAGGACTGTCATCGTCACAGCGAACAGACACTAGTGGAACGTATTCTTCGATTAGCGTCAAGTCCTTTTGTTTATACAGTAGCCAGTTCTGTTCTACGCTTCTGGAGATGGCCGTTGAGAGAAGAAACTACAAAAGCTTTCCAATTCGGTAATGATTGCGTGAATGTTGGCTTTGTTGTAGTCGCGTATGAGCTTCATTCGTGAATTATGCTTAGGTACTGGAATATAGAGGTTGAATAGTATGGTACAGTGATCACTCAGGCCTTCTATACACGTAGGGGAGTGAATAAGGTCGGGGTGGAAAGCGAAAACAGGTCGAGTATGTTGTCACCACGAGTCGGAGTATTAATTGTCTGCGTGAGGTTGAATAGGAGGGACAGTTGAATGAAGTCATTTGATAGCCAGGAAGAGGCATTAAGGTTGGCCCAGTCTATATCCGGAAGATCAAAGTCTCCGCACAGAAAGAATTTTGCACGAGGAAATTGGGAGTTCAAATCATCTAACACCGAGTGAAGGTCCTTAATAAAAGCATAGTCACAGTCTGGAGGTCGATAGCAGGTGACCAGTATGTGATTACCCGAGGCAACAGGCAGAATAATGCAGAGGATTTCATAGCTGCTGTTTATATCTACCTTATAGGAGTGCAAGTGGGATTTGACTAGAACCAGAATTCCCCCTCCCCTTCTCTGAACCCTATCTCGTCTGTAAATTGTGAAGGACCCAAAATCACGTAGAATTTCGTTCCTCTGTATGTTTTCATTTAGCAACGATTCAGTAAAAATTGCTAATTCGGTGTTGTTGTCAAGTAGGAGTGCCTCCCATAGCTTCTTTTTTTGGCGGGTAACTGCGCACATTCGCAAGTAGGACCGACAAAGTATGACGTGAACAGGGCGGAGAAGGCACAGGTGCAGCTTTATTAGATACTGAATTCGTGGAAGCATGTAGCAATTGCTACTTTACTTCGACAACAGATGCTGTATCAGCATTGTACGTGAACTGTTTATTTTCCATGAAAAGCTTATCAAACATAATTTTAAATAGGCGTTTGTTTTCTTGAGCAAACAAGTAAAGATTCTTACGGACTAGACGAACACGAGAAGAATAGTCTTCACAAATTTGAAAATTAGAGCCTTTAAGTTTGGATCCAGCCGCAAGTATTCTAGTTTTATCTTTAAAATGTCCAAGTTTTACGATTATCGGACGGTTCTTAGTGCCTTAAAATGGCCCAGCCGGTGGGCCCTTTCGATTGCGCCTCTGTCAAGCGTTACGCTAAGAATTTTCGAGCAAAAAAGCCATTACTCGCGATTCGGTTATCAGCCCATGTTTCACCTTCCGCGTCTGGCATCCATAAAAATTAGATTACAGCGACGCTGGCAATTTTCCGAGTCGTCACACTTTGCAGCTAGTTCCCTTACTTCAGAAGCAAGTTAAGTGATTGTGGAACTAGTGTTAGAGTCTGATACAGGCTCACTGGACTGAGCCACTCTTTCCAGTGCATCAACTCGAGCGACGAGGTTGCTAACCATAGTTTTTATGTTTGAGTTATCAGCACGAATAAGGGTTAGCTCCGCCAGTACAGCATTTTGACATTGTTCAAGGCGGGAAATAGCACTGGCTATAGTTTCAAGGGACGTGGAGGAGTTTTTGCTTGTAGACCAGGGTTGAGTTCGACGTCTCCTGACATCACAAGCAAAGACTAGCAAGGTGAAAATCGATACATAACAAGTACAACGACTGGCATAACGATCCACATAGGTAACCACACAGGCCGATTGAAGGGCACGGCATCGCAAGAACATAACTGTCATCAAAATGAACGCTCATGGCGTACGGTAAATAAACTAATCTGCGCAAACAGGGGAAGTTTCATGACCGTGATCGTTGCGGTGGCGTGCCCCAGCTTATTCCAGAGTGACAGAGGCTTTTGTTGGAGGGGCGTATCACCTGCACGCCTGGTAGCACGATGTTGCCCGCCGAAATCGCAATCAGTCAGCAAACGTGGAGGGTAGCATTTGGTTCCAGTATTCAGCTGTGATCCGAGGGTCGCTGCGTCGAAGGTTTCAGGCATTGGAGTCATCGCAGGAAACCCAAGATCAGGCCAGGGTAGATTCCGTGCAGAAGTAGGGACCGTGGTGACGACAAGTGGGCCAGCCATGATCGCAAGGGCAAAAACCTGCGCAAACAGGGGAAGTCTCATGACCGTGATCGTTTGCGGTGGCGTGCCGCCCCCTCCTACCTTTTCTACCTCCATCCGTTTCTACCTCCATCCGCAGATAGTCCAACAGCTGATATAGCTCCGTCCTAGCCGAAGGAGTCTCGTTGAGTCTCTCTGGTGAATTTCGTCGCTTTTAGTGTTCGACCACGATGTCATTGAGAATCACCTTGGTCAGAATGTCGAGAAGAATCGCTGTGTACCAAACATCGGATCGTCCAAGTGCCTTCAAACCTCTCACCTTTTTGGACACCGCATTGAGGAGGTTACTCAAGGTGGTCATGTCAGCGGAACTCGTACTGACATGAGTGTTCTAAGGTTTTCTAAGCACTTCTGCTCGATGATTCTCAGGTTGCCGAAGCAGTTGGTTGAAAATTCGATGGCATCTGCTTATGAAGAGTCCTTAACCTGAATTACTTCAATTGCTTTGGCCGCTGCACCAACCAACAGAGATTTCAGGTAGTGATATCAATCGACGTTCATCAGCCCGCCGTTTGTATGGACGGCATTCTTGAATACGTCCCCGAACGGCTGCCACTGTAGCACTGCTTCATTGAAGTGCATCTAGTCAAGCTTCGGTAGTCTTGAAGCACCGGCAACCAGCTTTGAAGAATCATTCGTACCTGAGTTCTCACCGTCGTTGAGTATTGCAGGTCTCGGATCACACGTTGTTTCAAGCTGAAGTTGCTTGATATCAAAGAGAGAACAGACGGCTTTGCTGCTCCGTTGTCTTCATGCTGCTAGACCGATAGGTAGTCCTCAGTCTTGCTCGGCTGTGAGGAGTCCCTCCAGTTGTTCGATGAGCACGCGTTGACCATCGTTGCAGTTTTCAGTCGGTGATGCAGAACTCGAAGTGTCGGGGAGATAAACTGGCTCGATTCAATGAAGATGGCTTGCAACGTTGCGGAGACACGTATGCTATCTGGTCGCTCATTTGCCCTTCATCCGATCCTTGTTCATTGGTGTGGAACCTTTCGTTGTTGGGTCGCTCGTGACACTACTCCAGGGATTCTCGACACCATAAAAATATAATAAAAAGCCTTCTCGTCAGAAGAATAAAAACAGAGAGACTTTATACCCAGAGCATCTTTGCATAATGCGTCCTCTCGACCAATCGAGATCATCCCAGTCCCTCCCCGCACGCTCCGCCGCTAGTTCGTCATCAGCTTTCTTTTCTAATAATATCAACAGCATAATGATAGATCTTAGAGTAACCTGGAGAAACGAAAATAATTCAAAGCAAACCTCGGAAGAGAGCTACGCTTCGAGATAGGTAGCAATGCTCCTGAAGTTGAAAAGAGTTAGTCTATCAGGACAGGTAGTAACCGTGGAGCCGAACCACGAGAGTGAAACAACTAGAATAATAGGAATGGGGTGAGAAGCGTATCAGCAGCATTTAAAATATATTTATATTTACCATTTTCACTCAAGAAGAAGGTATATAGCAGCTGCATTTTCTGGGTACTTACCTATGAAGTAGAAATCTGGTGGTTTACAAAAAAGGTTAAGTTTGAATTGTGGACGGCACATCAGCGATCGATGGAATGAATAATGGTAGCTGTAACCTTTAGAGACAAGAGAGAGCCGAGTACGCGTATCAAGAACAAACCGGTGTTAGGATATCATAGTTGAAACGAAAAAGAGGAAATGGTCATAGGCCGGGCATGTTGCGCCTAGCCGAGATAACCGCTGGTCATCAAGCGTAACGGACTAGACTTCTAGAAAATGAAAGTGGTTAGGGGGAGGCAGAAGGGTGGGCAGATCACATTAGGAAGTTGGCAGGTTTAAAGTTGCAGCAGAAAGCGCAGAACTGAGTAGAGTCGCGGAACAATGGGGGAAGCCTTTGTCTTGCAGTAGGCGTAGTCAGGCTGGTGATGATAACATTGCAAGGGACTTTGTACACTGACGACCAATTACATGCTCTAATACCTGCAAACTTAGCAGTCTGATCGTGCTTCCGTGCCGACACGTACTTTGAGAACATTTCTCGGCTGCAGGGCCGATAACGATGCTTTCTTTAAGTAAATTGTTTTTGTTGGACTCACAAATCATTTGACTTCTTAGTGGTTGCCGCAGAGCCCGAAGAAATGGTCGGCTACTTGTGTATACAAGAGGCACTGTAGAGAAAGGCTCCTGAAATTTCAATCACCATGGGTTTTTGAAGAAGCACCTATGAGTGAGTACGCAAGCCTATAGCAGTTCACTAGCATGGAAACTGTGCCCCCTGCCACGGCTAAGACTTGATCTTGCAAACTTCGTATGAGTAGCGAGGCCAAGGCTGTCATAAGGTGTTAGTTCAAAGGGGCCATAATTCAAGCCAAATCTAGCCACATCAGCCACTTTGTACAAATTTTCGCCTTGTTTGTAGCTACACAGAACTGCTGTACTATCATGAAGTCTTTTACTATGGGCAAATGAGTAAAATCATTTTGAATATGTAACACAAGAAGTTTCAATGTAGCCAGAAAATAGCCATTGCAGCAAGTGGAAAGCTTTCGTCCCAAAAACAGGTAAAAAATAGCGTATTAGTGCAGAATAGCCACATGGCAACCACACATAAACGTACCAGCAGTGGTGTTGTTAGTTGCCGCATCAGCGTATACAAACTGTGTTTCTACTTACCTTGTTTTATGTGCTTTATTTAAGACACCATTTCTCCACCAAAAAAGTGGTTCTTTAGTTTATTGCACGTGCTACTGAGGTTGAGAATCATTAATTTCGGGACCCTTTCACATCTGATGTACAAATCATACCCCTGGATCA